>CAUJNA010001402.1:295000-382500 GCA_963377175.1 Effrenium voratum | reverse complement strand
CTCCTTTTGGCTCCCCTTGGGTTCAAACCAAATTCTGCCCGCGCCTGGCCTTGAGGGCAAAACGCACCACACACACACACACACACCGAAGTTCCGGTGTAGCTAAATTCAGTTCTCTCTTTGAACCAGACCTGCGGCAATGGGAAAACTAGAGGGGTGACTGGATGGAAACCCAAATCAAAGAGTTTCCATTGAAACGATCGCCACAGTTCCATCCATCCATTCATCTATCCATCCGTCCATCCATCCATCCATCCACCCACCCATCCGTCCGTCCGTCCATCCATCCATCCATCCATAACGGAGGAAATCCTGAACAAGGGCACCAAAGCTGCTTCAGCAGAAGTAGGACTATTCAAGTGAGCCCGAATTCAACAACTCTGGACCTAAGGGAATCGAAAGACTCGAAATTATCCAAGCTGAAAAAGGAAATGCCCCAGTGGAAGTACAAATTTTAGATGGAAATGATAAAACCCTTCCATTTCAAAGGTCACATATCTTTTAAACCAATTGGGAAGTCAATTGTTTGGAAGATGATGTTTGTCAACAGCTGAAAGCTTTGGGATCCTTGTCCAAATAAGCTCTGGGGTAGTTCGGAGTTGCTTTCAGGGAGGGTTCCGCTGGGTTCCGCTGCTGTGAATACCACCTGGGCTTGTGTAAACAAATCGGCAGTTTATTCAGCTGCCCTCTAATTGATGTTCTGGATAAGCGGTTTGCAGATTAGGGGCTGGCTTCCCCCAATCCAAACCACCATTCGTGGAAGCTCTGAATGTTCATTCTAACACACGCAAGATAGTCCGCATTTGCATGGAAGCATGTAGTAAATGACGCTCAACGAAGGGTTACTTGATTTGTCACTTGGAAGTTATTTTCGGGCAACTGGGACTACAAAACGCCGGACCATCTCAAAAAAGGAAGCACCCCGCTGCAGAGCTCCAGACGTGTGTCTTACGTCACTTTAGACGGAAACTCAACTTAGCCAGAGGGAAACAACCCACAAGCCAGGGAGGGAGCAACCCGCAAACCAGAATGGAAAAACCCACCCAAAGTGAACATATACAGAACCTTGGGTTGTAACTTGTAACCAGGGGGGAGCAACCCACAAACCAAACCGGAAAAAAAAAAAAAAAAAAAAAAAAAAAAAAAAACACCAAACATGAACATATGGCTTGTGCCAGCCAGCGCGTTCTCCAGTCGAGTCGCTTGCCCTCAAGGCCCAGCTTGGTGTGGAAGAAGCCCACCCGCGTGACCACGGACTCCGCCAGCCGCGAGAAGACCTGGGGGGGGGGTCGGGGAGTAGCTTAAGATGCAAAGGGTAAAGGGACTTGGATCGAGAGACTCTCAGCGTCCGAGGGGTCGGCAGGGTTGGAGGTTGAATAAATTGTTGGCTAAGTTTACTGCAGGTCAAGATTCGGTGGGGTCGTCCAAGTTAGGAAGCTGTAACGGTGAGCTAGATCATAACCCCGTAGTCGTCCCCCGTGAATATGGGATTCACCTTGTTACAAGGGGGTTATGACCCAAGTGGCTAAGAACTTGCGAACTTGGCCGAACATCCAAGAAGCGTCCAAGGGTTTAAGGGTATAGATTGTTCAGCGGGGTTCCAATGATACTCTCCAACATATGCCTCAGAGGTTCGCTCATCTGGTTTCTGTGGAACATCTAGTGAGTCGCTACCATTCATTGTCTTCACCGATCACATTGGCCTATTGAACACTACAGTACTTATATGGCTCATATGGTACCTCATGTTTCAATATGTTAGTGTGTTCATTGAAAAAGTGGTTTCGGCCGAGCAACAGGCATAGTAAAGATAAACCGAAAGCCCATGTCAGGTAACTTATCGCCGTTGGTTCCCCAGTGGACAGTTGCGGCTCGTCCTCTGAAAATTGAGTGAGTCCTTTTAATGTCCCCCAGAAGAATCTTGGATTGATCGTTTTGCCCGAACCTGCGCGCATAGGACCATATCCTTTACTTCCTAAGTGGATTGGGCAAACACGGCGCCATTTCGGCGTGCATCAGAGGAATGATGGGAAAATAACTTCTACTTTGTAATGTCTGTTTAGGAGTCTTTGAGGGATTTCCTTTTTGGATGCGTCCAAAAGACGAAAACATGTGGAAAAACAAACGGATCATCATCATCTTCCGGGAATTCGAGAGCCCTGGGGGCCTCGAAGATGGAGTTGTTGGACTTGGCGTGGTTCTTCATGTCGAAGGGCCTGAGAAAGGCTTTTCCCGGGCTGGGAGGAAATTCCAGGAGAACAGGAGGCCCTTGTGTTGGTTGTTCGGAAGCCAGGCAACCCCCGAAACTGGGATCAGACTTAGACCCTAAGCCAAATCAGTTGGTAATAGCTGAGCTCACCAACTAGAAGGTCATGGGCGCAGCGTTGTGTAACTCATTCGCTGATTCGAATGGAGGGTGGAACATTGGCGGCCGGGTCTCGTTTGGAAACCAAACGAAACAGTGGTTAACCAAAACCGATCTCAACAAAACCCACGGAAACTCACATGAAATCGATTCACCCTGGTTCCGATTTCAACAAAACCCATGGAAAACATCGCCTTTTAAAGGCCTGGGAAGCAAACCTCTCAAAGCCCTAAGGTGTAGAGGTTTGAAAGCGGGGGGGGGGGGGAAGGGGGGTCCCCAGATATTTGCCCATTTTGCTTGTGCCCTTTCTGCGTTTTACAGCTTGGGCTGCCTTCGCTTACAAGCTGCGGCCCCCAAGCCCACCCCCACCCCCAAGCCCACCCCACCCCACCCCAACTCCCCCCCCCCCCAAACCCCCCAACCCCCAGCACCCCCCCGACCCCCAGCACCCCCCACCCCCACCCCCCCACCAATCCGCCCCCAAGCCCGCCTGTACATGATCCGGACCTCTGGTGGCAGCTCCCGATTCATGCGCTCGATGGCGGACTCGAAGTGCTTGCTGAGCCGCACCTCGTAGCTGTCCACCTTCTTCGCCTTCATCAGGTTCACCACCAGCCTCGGCTCAGGAACCCTACGTCTGCTGCCAGGAAGCCACGGATTTTTTGGGGGAAAAAGCTGCCAGGACTCAGGAGACGTTCGTCTGTCAAAGGCTGCCGCGGGAAGGTGCTGCCAGAAGGAAGCCACGGTTGGGGGAAGAAGCTGCCAGAATGAATTCACGGAGGTTGGGTTCAGGAAGGAAGCCACAGGGCAAGGGTAAATGAAAGCTCCTCCCGAAAAAGCCATCTCTTTGCTTCAAATGCAACCTGTCTCCCATCTCACCACCTAGCATCACCCTGCCGAAGTAAAGCTAGCGCCTTCCCCATTCTCTTCAGGGATCCTTCTCTTCAACACAATCCCTGCGAAACAAGGGTAGTTGGGTACTTTACTTCTTGTTCTCTCCCACTTGAGCCATGGCCAAAGGGCGATTCAATCGCCTCCTTAAGCACCTCGAGGAACCCACAGACTCGTCGCAACCCTTGAATCCCGCTTGCCGCTTGCCCACACTCTCAGGCAATACCTTTGTCCTTTGCTTTCTTTTGGAGGGTGGGTCCCCCCTTTTGTCGGCATGAATTCACAAATTTTCGCAAAGCCTCTCGCAAAGCCCAACCTTTGACAGCTTGGCCAGACTTCAATCTGGCCCCAAAAATGTTTGCGTCACTTTGGGATGTCCAAACAAGGAAACTTGGAGGGACAGCAAACAGGCATCACCTGATGAAAGGGCCTTCACACTTAGAATGATTCGTGGGGGGGTATAAATTATGAGTAACGAGTTCGCCCCCTCATATGCCATCCAGCCTTCGAGTCCTGTCATAACTCTTTTTAGGAATTTTGTTTGTGCAGCGAAGGGAGTGGCCAATCCGAATCCATGAATAGCCAACTCTATTCCGCTTGTGTGTGTGTTGAAGGGATCCTCCGAGATGGTGGGCTTCCTCTGGTGTTTCTAAAAAAAAGAAAAAGGTGCCTAGGTCCTCCAGTAGAGAGGTTAGAATAAGGGTACCCGATTTTGTTCTTCTGTAGTCTATTTTAGTAGCAAAACCCTCCCCAAAAAAAGGGGAGAGAAGGGCACCTAGCTGGGCGACCTAGGTGCCATCTACAAAACGACGAGCACCAACGATCGGACCCGAGGCGCTGAGGAGTGCCATACCTCTCCAACAAGTCCACAAAGTGCTTCCGCGTGGCCGACAGCGTGGGGTCGCACCTTCAAATTGTCGAGATCTTTAGATGTTTTGTTTCTTGAATGAAAGGCCTATGTTAGGAAGAAGGTGTGTTGTTGGAATCAAAGGTCCATTTTAGGAAAATGGGGTTATTTATTGAATTAAAGGACTTTCTTACTACCTTCAGATATTCGTTAGGTCGCTTTTGAAGGAACATCCTGGTTGCTGAAAATTGCGGACTTCTCCCCCAAACCGACAAATGGGCAAAAGGTGTCGTTTGCTTTTCCGAACGAACGAACCTCTTTTTGTTGCCTCCAAAGGGTGACTTTCCCATGCAAAAATTCCCAAAAAAGATACAGTCCCAAATCTCTGCTTTTGGCCCACTCGTCCAAACCACCCTTTCAGCAAGCCGGTGATTTTCGGCAAGATCACCAGCTTGAGTATCCTTGCAGGCCTGCAACCACCCCCGCCTTCATGACTCCACCAACTGGCACTCCGGTAAATCGAAAACGGCATGAGGGGCCACTAAGAAAAACCATCATAGTTGGCGGCAAAAGATCAAGATACGGCAAATGTGGTTCAACAAGTGCCACAAAAGGCCCAGTTGAGTCACAATCAAAGCTCAAACGTCAAACGGTCTACGCAACAAAAATCCAAAGAATTACAAGGGCAAATCTCCAGCATGGTTGAGATTCGGATTGGCCAAAACTCCTTCTACCCTGGCTTTGAGGATGCGCATGTTTGAGTATGAATTGGCTGTAAACAAGCCTCAAACAGGAAACCAACAAAAAAAACACGCACGCCCGGGAAAGTATGTCAGGGGCAGAATACGGCAGAATGCGCTCCCCTAGTTTACCCCTACAATGACTACGTAAACGTGGTGTGAACAAGTACGAGACCATATCCCAATACTTCACCGGTCCTCAAATAAAACCGAAAACCTTTGGTGCCCCAAAAAAAGACCAGCCCAACCATCAACCACAGTCAACAAGTGTATCCAGCCTAACTGTTTTGGGTTTGTCTCAAACTAGGAATCGAACCCTCAAGATGGGTTCTCCTTTTGATCCCCTTAAAAACCCCACCCCAAAAAAAGGTACCAACTCACAAAAAAAAAAAAAAACGACGAGCACCCCTTGGGTTTCCCTCCAACTCCACCACGAAAAATTCCCACGCCACACCAGTCACGCCAAACCCCCTCGCTAAACCGAACCCCCGCTGCGTCCCGTCCAATTCCTCCCGTCCCAAAAACCTCCGGGCCTGGGATAGACCACCGGGGGCTTGGGGTTGTAGGCCGCCGCCTCCTGGGACCAGAAGAGCGGCACGCTGCCCCGGATCCTTTCCGACTCGACCGCCCGGGCGCCCGAGGCGCCCGAAGCGCCCGAGGCGCCCGAAGCGCTCGCTCCGAGGGCTCGGCTCCGACCGATCCCCATGGATCGGCCGGGAGGGAAAAAAACGGGGGGGGGGGGAAACGGGGGTGGGGGGGGGGGGGGGTCTTTTTTTGTTTTTCTTTTTCTGTTTTCTTTTCTTTTCGGATCTGCGCAAGAAAGTGAAGAACCTTTTAAGTGGAATGAGATGGAAGCCCATCCACTCCACACCTGAAAACCTCAAAAACCTACGGGGACGGCTGGGAACTGCCAAGATCTTTAGAGGGGTCCGAACCAAAAAGGACAATTCCAGTGTCAGAATCAAAACCTGGTTGCCCAAGTGCGAGCGGATATCCGCACGAATTTCTGATTGAGACTCCCTGACATTTTTTAGCCTACCCAGGTTTGGTTGTGCCTCGATTGGGTATATCTTAGACTTATTAGGAATCCGAAACAGGCCATCAACCTGAGGAGATCTAAGTTTGAGAAACACCCAATATCACCTAATCTTCCTGCGGCCAAGGGAAGTGGTTGGCAACCTAGGTCGCTAAGTTCCAGCGCATAAATGCCTGCTACATGGGCTCCCTGGGATATTGATCAGTTGGCGAATCAACCAGGGGAAGTGTGCCATCGCATTTCAGGGCACCGGGTGTCCAAAACTGGCTTCGGTCATACAAAGCCGACCAACTCCAAAATGGCTTCTGTGTTCCTTGCGAGAAACCGAAAGTACTTGGATGTTCCGCCAGGTTAGCAGGCGGTTAGGTTGCAAGCCGCCAACATCAGGCCCCAATAACATGGTTGGCCTCACTGACGGGGGAACTTATAAGTCAGGGTAAGCTAGGTTGCCGTTACAACTTGCTAACTTAGCAACGAACACCCAAGTAGGCTCCATTAACTGATCCCTATCAAAGTCACCCCTCTGGGTGGTGGTTCGGGGGTGGGTCAAAGGGACACCGCCCAGTTTTTGACTTTGACAACCCCTAGAAACAGTCAGAAAAGTATGACCACAGGGAAACCGAACATTTGTTCCCCCATATTTGGCTGTGGCTACCTCACCACAGGGAAACCGAACATCGTCCCTAAGCAAATGGAAGCAAGACTTCAACTCAACACAATAGCCAATAACCTGACCACAGGGAAACCGAAAAGCGTCCCTTAGCAAATGGAAAATCGTCCTATGCAAATGGAAGCCAGACAAACAACCTCGTCCGAGTGGCTGTACAAAGCTCATCACGTGGCCGCTGGCGAAATTCCGCGTGGAGTCGTCGCACAACAACTGCTCCGTCTCTACGTCGTTGCCCACCTGAAAAGCATCGAGCATATGGGTACCTCAAAAACAAAGAGACCCACTATACATGTATCTCTTTTTGATGAGATACAGGAGAAGCCACCAAAACGGCATGAGTGCTGAATAGGGACCCGTTGGTGGACATAAGACTTCGGTGGGGGTTTAGGTCCAATCAGTTTTCATATGGTTCGCTCTTCCAATTCATTGCCAAACAATGGTCATAACAAACCGTTCTCTATTCAACATGGTGCCTTTGAAGCGCGGGGTATTTGGAGCAACAAATCCAAGTCCACCATTTTGAGGGGGCCCTCAAAATGGAATTTCCCCACCCCCCCCCTCTCCACATCTCTCCACACGCCTCCCCCATCTCTCCTGACATCTCTCGACTCCCCATCCTCCTCCTCTCTCGTCAACTCGCCCTTGGAAAATCTCGACGTGGATGACCCCCAAAAACCTCTCCCCATCTCTCCCCATCTCTCCACATCCCTCGACTCGACTCGCCTGGCCGTGCACATTGAGCCCCCGCTTCCGGTACCGGGTCCCCGCGTAGAAGCGGCTGCGCCGCGCGATCAGCGCCACCGAGAAGGACCAGCCGAAGGAGCTGCACCTCGAAGCCGCCCGCGGGAGGCCGCCGGGAGCTACGGCCATTGTGGGGGGGGGGGGGGGGCTGATGCCCAGTCCCAGACCCATGTAGGTAATATATACCGCAAATACCAGTGAATTCTGTAAACAGGTGTTTTTTTTTTTTTCGGGGGGGGGGGTATATATATATATATATATATGTAATATTATAATATATATATATATATACACATATGATACAATACACATATATATATATATATATTTATGTCTATATCGATATAATTACAAATATACCCACACTTGCCATGTCCAAATAGGCCAAATGTTGGTATAACCTACACTGAACATGAAGAGAACCCCCAAGCCACCAAAAACAAATACATGCCGATCTAGAAATGGATGCGGCGAATCCACCCCTGTAGGATATTAAAAGAAAACTAAAAGAGCAACAACAAATAAAACATGCCTTCTGCGGGAAGAACTCTTGCAATCCACCATTTTCCAGAGCCAAGAACAGTGAAGCAAACCAGGGCCAAGAGTCTAGTTGGCGCCCTGGCTGTCTGAACATATCGAATTTCAGCTCTCCTCTTAGTGGTTTGGTGGATTGGTGGTTCGTAGGTTCCCAGTTCTTTTTACAAGAAAGGAACGGGCTCAAATCCCCAAGCCAACCCAAACCACCAACTGAGGCTTCCCTGAGTTGAAGGGGCTCTGCCAAATATCTAACGATCGGCGGAAAACACCGGATTCTTCTGCCAAGCGATCGGAACCTGCTTTGTTTTCACGGGTTCCCTTGACTCCTATTCGCAAATTCCCAAGTGGACATTGAATTGGCCCAAATGGTAACCGTTACCAGACTGGACGGTGCTCAACAGATCTCGGGATCCAGCTCTTTCCTTATAAGACGAAACTTTTGGATTGGGCCAACCCCAACCTCGTTCAAGATGTCGGCAAAACCGCTACGTGTCCCTTTGAATCCAAGGTGGACTTTCAAACTTGTGGCTTATCATGGCTTATCGCTGCATACTGGCACTGCGCTTTTGTTCGGTCCAATCTAGGGGGATCAGTGAATGTCATGTCCCACAAAATCCAGGAGTCTTCTGGCCAAAGTTGGGTCATAGCACCCAAACTGATTTTCTCTCTTGACCTACCTTCTAAGCAACCCCTAATAAGGGTACCCGCAAAAAAAGGAGAAGCACTTCTCCGCTACCCTCGAACTATTGCCCCAACATTCAATGCCTGTTGTACGAAGAGGCACCGGGTGTTGCCGAAGAAGCCATGGATAATGGAGAGACACCAGTGCTGCCAGCCCTCCTTCGCAAAGAAGGGGGTCATGTGGTAGTGGTTCCACACGAACCTCCGAGACGCCGAAACAAAGAAACATGTGCCTCGAAAGCAATCGAAACAAAACAACAACACGCGACTTGTCTGGCGGATTGACCAAAACAAGTCGTCAGACGTCTTGTTTACCACGAAAATGGCCATCATATTGGAACGACTAGCAACGGAACGACTAACCATCGTGGGTGTCCAAATTTCCTAAGATGTCTGTTGATGACCATCCCTACCAACCCCAAGTACAAGGCCATGCTCGGAGAGTCTGTATCTTGCCAATTTGCGTCCCAAATCTTGGCTCACATCCGGGTACTCGACAAAAATATATATGTTCTGATTATGTTTCATATTTACCCTACCCCAAGACACAACATAGTTTTGGAGGAGACCTGAGAAATATATCGTTGCCTAACCCTCGAGCTAGGGCTTCCGGGATCAAGGCTGCGATCGATCCGCTTTGCTCAGATCCGCACAGTTGCTTGAGAAGACTAACCTCCATTTGCTTAAGTCCCCTGGAAAACATAGAAGTATGTTCAGTAGTGATAGATTCCCTTTTAAAACCAACAGGGAGAAATGGAAAACATATGCTTAACCACATGGAAGCTAACTGCATCAACTGTCTTGGACGCCATTTTAGATGATGCAGCTTCATGGGCTTGAAAACCTGCTTTGCCGAGCGTCTTGCGGCATGTGCATGAAGCAATTCAGTTTGCTACAGTACCTGCAGGTGCTTAAAACTCTTTTTTTTGTCGTGTGTGTGTGTGTCTTGGGACATGTGCCAAAAAAGACATACAGTGGTTTGTTTAGAATGCCACCCTCTGCATCCCCAATTCCTTCGGTCCTTGATTTTGGCCATTGGTTATGGCGCTGGTGTTTGGTTCTTGATACCAGCTTGGCAGTTTCGCATGCTGGGGGTGTCTGCTATGATAGTGCCCTCTTGGATTCGGATGTCCCCTTTTTTCCATGTCAAAACACTCATGGACTCTCCTGAAGGTCCGGTCCCTCACGGGACACCCCCCCCTCATCAATAGCTGCTTCTTGTCATTTAGCTCATTGAACCATTGAACCCTTATTTGGTGGTTTGGGGGATTTGACCCCTGGTCTTTGTAGAGGGTACATGGGAACCACCTTTCCAAACCACCGATTCGGCTCCAAACCTCCAAAAATCGGGGGAAGGAGGCTGATTTTGGGGCCCAAGTTTGGGATCTCTACTGCATGGAGTCGGTTGGTCGGTTGATCCGCCTGTGGTGCTTGTTGGGATCGGTCTCCAGAAAGAGGGGTCGCAGCTTGGGCCCGGTGCTCTTGGCATCCGCCAGGTTCCTGGCGACATTGATTTGGTGGCTTTTTGAGGCAAAAATCAGGGCGGCCTGTGGGTTGGGAAACCCCCTTCCGAAGGGAAACCCGTCCAAAGGCAAAAGGAAACCCAAAACCAAACTAAGAGCTTAATAAGTCAAAGGGAAACTTCAAAAACCAAACAAAAAAACAACAAACAGGAGAAAAGGCACCACTGGGCCTCCCCAAACCCAAACGGTTGGGCACAAAGGTGCTGTTAGGATCAAAGGACAATATGAAGGACCAGCCTGGGGCAAGACTCCAACTCATTCTGATGACCTTGACTCTTGACTGGTGGCTCAGTTTCTGTATGGGTGTGTCCTTTTTTGAGGGTACGCAATTGGTTTGCGGTTTAAAGGGAAACCGAAGGAACACCACCATGCTCGGGGGTCCCTATTTGTCTTGAGGACAAGCCAAACTCCGACCCCCTGCAATGCAAGAAGTTATCACCTTTAAAGGAGAAACTCTTAAAGTCAAGACGACTCGTCTGTCTTAAAGTCTGGCTTCAAGTCCTCTGAAAGGAAAGTCTGGCCTGATTTTAACAAGGCTGGTCAAGTCTGGCAAGGACATATACCTCAGTGGATCCATCGCATGGATCCACAGGGTTGGCTCCATCCTACTCGAACGTCTTATGGTTCGACGCTACCCTCGAGTCATGGTACCTGGAGGGCCCATTCTCAGCGATCCGACAACACAAACCATCATTTGTCTCTGGTTTTTGTCTGGTGAAGAGAAGCATCCCATGGGAAAACGCAGGGAAACCACAGCCTGGAGTTCGTCTGATACATGCCCTCTATGCCTTCCCCTTATGAGTCACGATCAACACCTGGCATTGCAAAAAGGTCAACTCAAACCCATGTTTAAAAAATGCGGCTGCATTGATTTTATGGTCGGGACTTTTCCTAACCTTCACTTACCCGGTGGCTCATATATGAGGCACTTACCTTCCCCGTTCTGTTTAGGGATCCTTCTCTTCGAGAATGAGCCAAACTCTGCGGCAATCGGTCGTTTCCAAAAAGAACAATGGGCGAGTGGAATAGGACATGTTGCGCGACAAATGCAGGGATTGTCTCCAAAACGGCAGTTCTCGTGAGTGTATCTGTGTTGGATTGCCCGCTTTCGATTGGTTTCAAAGGCAGACCAAAAGGAAGCCAATCACCCGGAGGCTCGGGACCGCGGTTTGGAGACAAGCACATCTTTGCAGCTATGGGTTCAGGAGGTTCGGTCAGCATCTTGTGTCAAAACCAAACAAAGGCTCAAGGTGTCCAACTTGTTCACACTTGTGACACTTGTGGTTGTCTTAAAAACGGGGAACACCCGTTTGGTTTCCCTTTGATCAAAGGTAGACGTCAAGGGCTTGGCGGGGCAGCGCTTCGCCCGGCAAGAAATGCAGGAGAATTTGGGGGGATAGCACAAGCCACAACCAATCAAAAGCAGACATGCAGGGACGTCAACCATACTGTGGATGGACGGAATCCGATTCGTACCTCGAAACCATAGTTCAAACCATTGGTTGTTGGTATTACGTTGGGGAATCGTATCATTCCCTTGGGTTCTGAACGGTGCTGCGAAATGGATTTCGTCCAGTATTAAGTATTACTCTCCCATCCACTTGGAAAAAGAACTCCTCGGAAGGTCATGGAAGGCCACCTTTTCTCTAGTGGACCCTTGGGTGACCCGGTTCTTATTTTGGTGGACCAGAGGGTACAGCAGGAAGGGAGCTTCGACCATGGCACGCATCAAGACTCCGCACCCCACGGGCCGGTTTTTCGCGGCTGAGTGGCTGCTGCATGGTGCGCGAAAGCTCATAGGAGTAGGAGTAGTAGAAATCCTTGGAGAGGTTCAGCTTGTGAAACTGATCCTCACATCCACCCATTCAGGGCGGTCTACCTTTTTCGAGTCTTTCAACTAAACTGACTACATTTTGGGAGGGACATATGTGGACTGTGCGTTTCACGCTTTATCCTCAAGAATACCCACTCCTTTCTGGTGATGTATCGAACCCCTTTCCTAGACCCCGTTAAAGGGTCTTCCTTAAAATTTGAAACGTTGGTTTTTGGGGCCCCCAAAAACCAACGCACAAAAGAAAAACAATAACACGGAAAACGGGGCACCACTGGTCACACAACCCTTTGGGGGAGCACCCAACCGCACCTTGGGTGTGTGTTTGGGGATCTGTTATGACGGTTGTGCTGTAGTTTCTGTCCCCAATGGAAAGGGACACGGGCCCGCCACTCAGAAAAGCTACGAAGTGGTGCGTTCCCTTCTGGCTCCTGGTAGCTCCAAGAGGTTCCCTCTTCCGGGTCTCAGCTCCAAGTCCGGCTCCCTTCACTTCAAGTGCTTTGTGTTCAGCCAGCCGTTGCTTTAATTGTTGTTTGGAGCCCAAGGCCCACTTTCAACGCAGTCCAGTTCAGAGGGCCAACCACTTGTCATTTTGTGGAAAGCCCACGGCTAGTCATTGGGGGTGGAAAGCCCACATGGCTAACCACTACCGTGGCAACCAACATCCAAGCAGTTTTAACGAAGTGCTTCATCGACCCTCAATTTGCTTAAATCCCCTGGCAAAGTGAGACAACTTATTTCCAAAGGTGAAATCGATTCCCTTTATATAAAACCAACAGGATTCCAAAGCGCTTCCTGACTGGATGGACCGAGCAAGTCTGTTTACCACCATGCTCCGAACTTAACACGTGACGATCACGTCCGTTTCCGAAACGCAGGGAGTGAGTGGAAGGACAACCAAAAGGGCACGTAGTCTTGTAGACCCACTACGGTGGTTTTCCTTGTTGCTTCGCTTTAACACCACGAAAAGAACAGGAGGTACCCTCTTGGAGGCGTGTCCTTTTGGAAATCTATATGGCCCTAGATGATCAAGCCAATAGGTCCACCAGGGCCCGTTGTTTCTCAACTAAACTCAAGAAAAAGGGCGCCCATGCTTACTGTGGTGGGTTTTGTGTATGCGTTTTCCTTGTTGCTTCCCTTTAAGACCACCAAAAACAAGACGGAATAAATGTCCGCGCCTCTTAGCAGTTGCCCCCGTTCCCCCCCCTCCCCCCCTCCCCCCTTCCCCCCCTCGCGCCCATTCCCCGTCCTTGAAGTTCTTCTCCTCCTTCGAGGCGTCGTTGAAGAGCGGCACCAGCGCCGTGCTCTCGATGGACAGCACGAAGTGGTGCCCAATGCGCCCCACCTCGCGCAGAGGTTTCGCGCCGAAAAAGGCGCGTGACGTCGTTGTTGTTTGGAGGGTGCCCCCCACATTTTGGTGGAGTGGCCCCATCTGGAAACATGCGTAATTCTGGATGTATGATCAAGTTGTGGCCAAAGGAGGCCTGATAGTCGCGCTAGCAGAATTGCTTGGAAGAATGGGACGGTTCAATAGGTCTGTGGATGCATGTTGCACATTGTGGTTTTCCCTTGGTCGTCCTTTAGAAAAAAACTACAACTGCTCCCCTGGGCGCCCTATATGTTTCTTTAATGGCTCGGTACCCTAGTTTTGGGTTGGTTGAAGAGAAAACCATTTGGAGACAACCACATATGCGTGTCTCTGTTTTAAGGGGATCCCCCAAGACTGTTGTGGTGTTCCTCTTGGTTTCCCTTTAGCACCACCCCAAAAGGGGTCCCGTCAAAAAGGACACAACCACGCTCATTTAGGGACCTGGAAACAAAAGGAAAACAGGTAGGCCGTGAGCACCTTCGCACATGGGACACTGGTTGTCTAGGTCCTGCAGTAGAGAGGTTAGATTAAGGGTACCAACTTTTTTCTGTCGTCTAATTTTGTAGGGGAACCCTCCCAAAAAAAAGGAAAACGGGCACTACTGGGGGACCTAGTTGTTATTCATAGATTCCCATTTAAAAAAAGGGAAACAGCAACAACATGGAACCTTTCGGGGCCATGACAGAAACAAATGAACCCAAAATGGGAAACCAAAAGGTCAGATCCGGTCGATTCGCGAAGTATGAGGACCCCAGAAAAAACCATGTTGCAATGACGTGTCACCCGTCGCCACGTCCGGTCCCCAGCCTTCTTATGGCTCTTTATGAGAATGAGGTAGTAGCCTCACGTTTTTTCCGCGCGCGGCGTGGTGCGTAAACAGACGCAACTGTCGGGGTTGGATTTGGCACCAGTTCGGTGCTGTCGGTGGCTTGAACATTAGAATGTAATTTGAACATGTGTTGAACATGCATTTGGAACATGAATGCAAAATTCGTCACATGCACTCAAAGTATGGGTTTCGAGTTGCCGTTTCAACCCCTGGGTCTCGGTCCAGAAAAGGCAAAATTCACCCGAGCTGCTCCAACAGGACTCAGCCAATTCATGTTGACAGCGCATTAGTAAACCTGCTGCATTCATAAGGGCGTGTTCCCCTTCGAGTGTGGCACCCCCACAAAAAGGGGACGCCCCGTACTAATCAACCCAAGGTTTTTTAAATCCAGGGTTCACTACTGCGTGGCTATTTGCAGACTTGAGAAACGACACTTTTGCTGGTCAGTGGTAAACACACCCTCAAACACATTTCCCCAAAGTGCAAGGCTAAAGATCCAACCAAACAGCGTCCCGAGGTTGGTGAAGGCGATTCAATCTGAATTGGGCCTGAAACACATTGAGTCGCTTTCGCGCGAGAGCGCTCAGATTGAGTGATCCAAATGTCCGCTTGGATCGATCCCTTTCAGGACCGCCGGAACCCCCGTCCCCTGGGTTCAGCTAACCGCAAGAACCATGGGGTCAATACAACCACAACTTGTCCTCGTTTGGAAGTTCATGATTTAAATAAGGGCTAAGTATTCTTTTTGGGGGTTGAACCCAAAGGTGTAGGCCATGTTTGAATAACCATGAGTGAGCCCTAGAGAAGAAGAGTAACTTTGTTTCCTTGGGTTGCCAAGTTTGTGCCGATAGGGTCGAAAGGATGCAACTCTTTTGGTTGCATTACTTACTCCGAGAACGAAAAACACGAACTGGTCCAAAATGATAATCTGTCAAGGTATTCTTGTGGGTAATTGCTCGGCGGACCCCGCTGAAAATGTGTGGGACCACCAGAGATCAAACAACTTCATGGCAACAGCCATAACAAAGAACGAGAAAGCCCGAGCTTTGTTGTCATCGCAATTTGTTATTGACCTAGGGCTTAATCCTGGGGCAAGGTCGGAAGGGTCCAAAAGGGTCCAAACGACACAACAACAACAAAACCTGGAACCGACTGGTGTCCGTGTCGTTGCCCTTCAAACACAGATGAGTCCATGAAACTCAAATTGAGCAATGGGCAACATATCATTGTTGATCTGATCACTATTCAATTTCCTTCAGTCCCATTTTGGTGAAGTGCAAACGTGTCTAAAATGTTAAGCCTGCAATGTACGAGTGAGCAAGAGCAAGACATCCGGATTGATCAACCAGGTGAATGAAGACGGGGGTGCACCTCCTCACGTGATCCGAAACCCTCTCCAATAGGACAAAAAATACTATCGAGACTAGCCGGGGGTTTATCAACCACCCTGGGTCAGTTTAGTCAGTTTGCCAATCAACACCTTGCATTTGGTCAGTTCATCAGCTTGGCACATCCTGACCAACCCGTTTTTGTCAGTTTGCGTCAACAGAAGGTTGTTCGTTTGGGTGCCGCGCACCTAACGAATTCAACCCAAGTCCTTCCAAAATGCCCCCCCCCCTTCAAGTTGTGGGTGCTCGGTTGGGAGATATGCCTCAGGGAGTCCACAGAAACCTTTCCACCAAGTCGCTCACCGCTTAGCCCGCTTAGCCAACAAGCCGAATGTTCGTTGCCCGCCACTTAAAACAAAGAGAGTCAAGAGAGAAACACGTCGGAAAAAGACAAGAACCATGAACTGCACCAAACAGTCTCGACATGTACACCAAACAAGCAAAACACAGCACACATCTCGGTTGCCGGGAGGAAAAAAAAACGAGGGCGAGCAAAGACACCATGCCTGAAACGCCTAAACAAAAACAAGCAGATACCAACTTCCGGGTTCAACCATGGTTGTGGAAAATAAGCCTGCCTGATACCAAAGTGCCAGTCCTATCACTGTCATGCTGGGCTCCCTTTGTATCACAGAAAGTCCTAAAGTCCTATTTGCGCTTGGCTTAAAATAGGGACCACAAAAGAAACCATGTGATTTGTGCATCTTCTCTTTTGTTGTCCTTTAACAGGGCTCCTCATGCTTCCCCTTAAAACATCACCCCCACCAAGGGATACTCACCTTTCATGTTGAAAACCACCCGTCGCTTTCTTCGGACTGCACTGGAATGCAGCCCGAGTCCATGTTCCCCGTAGCGAAACTCGCCCGGAGACGTTGAAAACCACCAAACAGGGAAATCTAGGGGCCCCTGTTTTCAAGATCTTTGTTGCTGTGACCCCTCTGCATGAGGTTTTAGTGGAAAACCCCTTGATTCCCCTAAAAGTTGAAGTCTGAAGATCCAACCGAATAGCTCACCTTTCATGGGCCAAAAAGGTGACGTTGAAAACCGCCAAGCAGGGACATCTGGGGCCCGGGTTTTCAGACGGTCCCAACACGGGCGCCCCCAAAACGCCGAAGCCTTGTCCGTCCGACCCAATTCGTCTCGTCCACACCAAGACGCCCCCGGTGAAGCGGATGAAGCCCACGAGGCCGGAGGCCCTCAGCGCCACCTCCTCCAAACCTCGAGACGGCCATTGGCTTCAGACCCCTGGAGAAAAAACATGTCCGGTGATGGATCCTGGAAAAAAATGTCCGGTGATAATCGATTCCCGTTAAAACCAACAGGGGAAAAGACCCCTGAAAAAAAAAAAAAAAAAAAAAAAAACGACATATGTCCGGTGATAGATTCCCTTTAAAACCAACTAGGGGAAAATATTTATTCTCGGCCAAATGGAAGAAGAGGTGTGACACGTGGCTCTAATGTTAACCCCGGATTAATAAGGTCCTGGTTGATTGATAGGGGGGTGTCCCCTTTTAGCGATCCTGGGTCAACGTTACCAAGCGCCTGGTAGGTTGATACTGTGGACGTTTGGCGGAGAAAAGAGTTGCACGGCACCGGACATGATCGTGTCCGAGCGACACAGGTTGAGACGGAGGATGATTACTTGGAAACGGTGGAAAACCCGTGCTTGTTGGTATTTACAGGGGAATTATGATTCCAGGGAATCGCAGGTGGTGCAGGATTTCGTCCATCCACAGTTTGGGTCTGTCTTTCTTTAGGGGAGCCCCCAAAATTGTGGCTCTCCTCTTGGTTTCCCGGTCCCCTTAACACCACCAAAGCAGACCCTCAAACAAATACACACCCAATATACAATAACCACAAGACCGTGCAGCAGAACCACCTGAAATGGCCCTGACCGATTTTCATTTGGAGGTTAGGGGTAATTTCCCATGTACCCTCCACAAGAGCCAGGGGTGCCAGCTACCAGTGGCCATGTTAGAATCAACCAAACCTAACAAGGGGGGCGGCGCCCTCTTTGATCACTTGGGCTACAATTCCCCCCCCCCCCCCCGAATTTCCCTAGATCTGATTTTCGCTCGCTTGGTTCCAAACATGCACCCGCGCGAAGACACAGCTGAGCTTTCTAGCAGCCTTTTGTCAGCTTACCTCTAATTGGTGATTTGGATTGGTGGTTCGGTGGGAAACACGGGGTGATTTCCATGTACCCTCTACAAGAACCAAGGGTTCAAATCGCCAAACCACCAAACCACCAATTCAGGGGAACCTGATTTTGGTTCCCTTCAACCAACACGCGAAAACAAATCAGGATCTGGGCTGGAGCTCGCCTAAGTGGACGTGAAAGCTTCGCTGGGAAAACGCAACGTATGCTGAGTTCAGGAAACGCAAGGAGACACAAAATTTAAGCTGCCCAAAGGGTTGGATTGGTGACGCTTCGTGTTGCAATTGGTAGCTTTCCCAGATGGTCACCTGATGGTCCATGGGGTGTGCTCTCCAGGATAGTTTGGGCCGGAACGAACAACAAAAACATAAAACAAAACAAACACACAAAACAATACTTCCTCAAAAAAACAAGCAAGTAAGGAAGCAAACACACAAAACAAACAACAAACAAACAAACAAACAAACAAAGAAACAAAGAAGCAAGCAAGCAAGCAAGCAAGCAAGCAAGCAAGCAAGCAAGCAAGCAAGCAAGCAAGCAAGCAAGCAAGCAAGCAAGCAAGCAAGCAAGCAAGCAAGCAAGCAAGCAAGCAAGCAATCAAAACAAATAAAACAAACAATAAGCAAAGAGTCAAAACAGATAACAAACAACTACCGCACAAAACCGACAAACAATACAAAGAATGAACAAGGAAAGCGTTGAACTGGGTGCCACCGGGCCACCGTCGCGGCGCAAAGAGGCGAGGTGTGGCTCCAGCTGATCCTCGGATTCGCGAGTCGCCAATCCAACCACTAAAATCCCGACTCAAATGGGTGGTGAATTCACCTACCCCAAAATGGTGCCATTGGTTTTGACCCACTAAAGTAGGGTCGCAAAGGGGGGGGGGGTGAATTCACCCACCCCAAAATGGGATCCCAAAACGGTTTTGACCCAGCTGGAGATGCTGAGTTGACTCGAAGGTCCCTGAGAGACCTAGATCAACGGTGAACCTTGTTGGGCGCCCGAGAAGTTGGGAAGAAACTGCGAAAAGCTCCGCGACCATCCTTGACCCACTGGAACAAAATATTCACAAAACATGAACAACAACACGATATCATGGATCAACAGAAACATGTGGGAAAGACATCAAACCAAGCACGGACGCTTAGAAGCGGACGCCGCTTAAAGCTCTGGGGCATAGATATCTGCCATGGTGCCAGGGGGAATCGCTGCTCGCCCTCTTGGAGCTCCAGCACCTCTTCCTCGCGTGGTGTTTAGTCTCCCACTCCTTGGGTGTTCGTTGCCAAGTTGGTAAGTTGTTCGTAACCTAGGTTATAATACCCACTTTCATTCATTGTTCTTCTTGTGCGGGCGGGTGCTCGCTGCAAAGTTGAAAGTTGTATCGGCAACCTAGGCTGCAACCCACTTTTGAGCCCCCCTGAGTTTGCCATAAGTCCTGAGCTAGCTTGTATTGGAGCAAAATGACTTTCAGGTTTTCTTTATTTTTGCGGCCAACTGCCAACCCCTGTCTGCTCCAACGCCCGGGACCGGTTGGGACCATGGAGGGCCAAGCTCCAACTAGAGCCCCGGTAGCCCAACTTGCAAACTCGGCTACAGAGAGTAGGCCATAAAAACTAGCCGACACCCCAAACCCTAAATCTGAACCCTAAGACCCTAAAACAAAAACAACACTGCGCAGGGCTAGTATTGTGAAGCCAAACCAAAGCCTAACACCCTAACCTAAACCTGAAACCGAAAACCATACACCTACACCCCAAGCTGAAACCCCTGAGTCCATTCTGACTCAAATCCATTTGTGTGTTTTCCCTTTCACCCAACAACACACCCTTCATTGGCGGTTTCGGGTTTCGTGGTATGGTGTTTGGAGGTGTGGATACTGAGAAAGGCCAGTCATTTTGGCAAATGTCAGCTTCCCCCCAAGCTGTCTTTTGCTCGCACGCCAAAGGTAAAGCGGGATCCACAAAACATACTGCTCAAGGGCATGTCCAGGTCTGGCTTTTGGAGGTACGGATGCTTCTATGCCACCCTCATAAGGCTACAACTTCAGTATACAAGCCTTGCATAAGTGGGGGGCATAAGTGGTCCAGTGCCGCTGGCATGGATTGTCGGTTTGGACAAGTTCGAAGCCCCAGACCACCAGTCCAAACCACCACAGGGTCGCCTGTACCCCATATCTCGGCTGAAAGGAAAAAAGCGCAAATGGGTACTTGTCAACATAAAATGATAATAATTAATAATCAGAATAGTAATAGTAATAATAATGATACAAATAATAAAAATAAAAATAATTAATAAACAACTCTGACAAATGGGTGGATTCGTTTTGGCTTAAGCAGGAAGTTGAGCTTTCGAGCTGACAAAATCCGCGCCGGTCAGCAGCCATAAAAAAGAAGAATAACAAAATAAAAAATAACAAAAACTATAAACACTGGGTTAAACCACACTAGTCCAAGGAAAATTATGTCAAAGCATTGTTTAGTACTGTAAGGGCACCCCATGTCTTGGTTGGTGCAAGATGGGCCCGAAAGTGCTGTCCCTTTTTGGTCTGACCCGAAGATCCGACCATTTTGAACCCAGGACCGGTTTTGCCCATCGCATGTCAAACTCTACTTGCACCGGGACCTTGAACGTGGGCTTCGCTGTCCCTTTAAATCAAACCAAAAAAGGGGTACCCTCAATTGGTCAAATTGAGGAATGCTTGCCATGTCAAAACCTGACTGAAATGGATCCCCAGGACCTTCATAGTGAGCTCGTTTTACCTGGTGAGTTCGCCATTTAAAAAACGGCGGAATCGATGCTGAGCATCACTAAATGCAGCCCAAAACCCGAAATCCGAGAGGTCCGCTGGTTGCTTTTGAGCGCTTCGATTCTGGGTTGCTCTTCTGAACAAAAGGTCGTGATCGACCACTTGCAGGTATGAAAAGAACATGTTGTTTTTTCCAAAAGCTCTCAGGTCACCCCAAAGACCAAAGCCATGTGCCTTCTTTGGGATCTTCAGGCAGCTGTACTCTTTCTTCACCTTGTCGATGCCAAACACCAAGATGGTGTTGCCTCGGCTTTCGACATTTCCCCAGACCTCCGGGCTTTGTAACCCATGCGGGACAGAGAGCAAGTGGCATGGTTGGTTGGCTTCAAGGCACCCCCCCCCCTGCAAAAAGGAGAAAAGGGCACTGGAGGTCTGTTTTTCTGGTCGGTTTGCCTCAATCGCAACCCTCCAACTCTCGTTGTCTCCTTTGAGTTCCGTTTCAACTTCCAAAACTGGGCCCTCCACAACTGGGCCCTCCGAAAAGGGACCCTCCCATTTCTGCCGCGCAACGGAGCCGCCCCCAAGCAACATCCGTGACATGGATGGAGAGGTCAGGAGGCATAGGCGTGGTTTTCTATTCGGGCCAAGACCTCCAGATAGCACCCGTGGCCCCAAAAAAAGGCCACGCCTTTTGGAGTTGAGGATGGGGGGGTTGCCCCTCTAGCACCCCCCAAACCACTGCTTGTTGGAGAGGGGATTTTGGACGTGGGAAAAAGCGGTTGGGGTGCTGGCTCCAAACATTTGTTTTATGGGGAACTCCTCGGGTGTCAATCCTTAAACGGGAAATTCGTAGACACCCCAGAACAAGCTGCCTCAATTTCAAGAACATGGGCCGAGCCCCCTTTGACAGGCCCTTGCACACGTGGCCAGGGATAGGAAGATGACTCAAAGGCCGGCAGCTGACTCCTGTTTATTTATATGAGGTGTCCCTGGGCTTGGAGAATCATCATGTGGATGGTTACGAGATCCATTTCGCACCACCGTTCAGAAACCCCCTGTGAATGATAATATGATTCCCCTGTAAATACCAACAAACGTTCTGGTTTCAACCATGGTTTCCAAGTGGTGCAGGCAGGAACAAACCAACTTTGAAGAAACAAATCTCCATCTGGTGGACTCCCTTAGCTGAACGCTACGGCAACCTTGCAGCCTATAGCTCACTTCCCAGGATGGAAGTAAAAGAAGTTACCCGGACCTCTCTCTTTTTTCACCACTAAAATGGTCCAAGCCTACAAAGCGGCGAAAGTCTGAAACGGAACTCAGGCAGCAGTTGACCCCCAGAAACAGTCGAAATGAGGAGCTCGGCTTCAACTCCTGTCGAAAAATGGCGCTGGCATCCAGCCTCATTCAAAACCAGCGCCATCAGCCGAGCGGCGGCTGCGGTAGACATGATACCGCTGGAAGGGGCAAGTCCGCTGCGGGGGGCCCAGCACGTCGCACATGGCGCGAGGCCCGCGCGAGGCGCGAGGCGCGGAAGGCCCGGGGCGAGGAACGAGGCGAGCGAGATGGCACGGGACTGCTCTTGAAGTCTTGGGTACGTGGCTTTGTCAAGTGCAAGACACCTCCTCTGACTTTCAAGGGGCAACACTTTCAAACTTCAAGGGGCTTCTGACTCCCTTGTTCACATGGAAAAAGAGTTTGAAGCTTGGATATGATGGCTGGAGTGGCTGGACTGGTTGCGGGAGTGGTTGGAGTGGTTGGAGTGGTTGGAGTGGTTGCAGTGGTTGGAGTGGTTGGAGTGGTTGGAGTGGTTGGAGTGGTTGGAGTGGTTGGAGTGGTTGGAGTGGTTGGAGTGGTTGGAGTGGTTGGAGTGGTTGGAGTGGTTGGAGTAGCTAGAGTGGCTAGAGTGGCTAGAGTGGCTAGAGTGGCTAGAGTGGTGAAGTGGTTGGAGTGGAGTGGCTAAAATGGCTGGAACGGCTGGGAGTGGTTGGAGTGGCCGGAGTGATCTGAGTGCTTAAGTCCTTCCCAACAAGTCTGGCCATGGGTGAAAACCCCGGTTTCCCCCCAGTGAACATCCCAATCCAACCACTAAAATAGGAAGCCTAAAACGGGTGGTGATTCACCTACCCACCAAAATGGGATCCGATCCAAAACGGTTTTGACCACCACAGCCGTCTGCCGAAAATCGGAGCACGAGGTGCTTGCATCCGCATCTCGGGGTCATGGGCGACTTGTCGCAAGCTTTGAGCCGGTGCGTTTCGGCGTAGTTTGGAATAAGGGTGCCAACTTTCTTCTGTAGTTTATTTTTAGTAGGGGAACCCAACCCCAAAAAAGGGTAAAAGGGCACTACTGGGGGACCTAGAAGGGCTATTTGGGCCGTAAAGAGGCATAGGATCCTTACCCATCCGTCCAAGCATAAGACCCAAAACTTCGCTGCGAGGCCTCATTTCGTGTAGGCCAAAAGGGAAGAAAGGGGAATTTTGACCTCACGAGAATCTCCGCAAAGCCCCACTCCTGGGTACCCCAAAAGCAAGATGTTCAGACTCCTTTCCATATTGAGTCTACGATGAAAATACGGAACGGGTGCTTATCAAAATTAGGGAGCCTTTGAGGTGATTTGCTGCTGGTTTCCCTCCAACACCATACCAAAAGGGCACCCTACTGGTGGATGGACGAAATCCTGCACCACTTTGAAACCATGGTTGAAATCTTTGTTTGTTGGCATTTGCAGGGGAATCTCATCAGAAACCTGGGTTTCTGAGGTGGTGCGAAATGGATTTCGTAACCATCCACAGCGTCACTGGGTGAATAAGGTGTTGAGTTGCAGGGTTCCCAAACATTTTGGGAGATGCTGTTGGTTCCCTGCCATACCAAAAGGGGAGCCTAGTTTCACAAACTCCCAAAGATGTTGGGAGACGTCGGGAATGGATATCCCGCTCAAACAGTCCGAGATGCGTAGAAGGAGACGTCTCCTCAGCTCGTAGAAGGATCGACGCCATCCACCAGAACATCTGTAACTGTAATTTTGTTGAAGGTACCCATTTCGGGTTGGTTCTCTTTTTTGTTTCGGCGTTTGCCTGGGCAGGTCCCTCCATTCTTGAGAAACCACCCTCTTTCTTTTGGCGGGTCTGTGGTTTCCGGGGGTGCCTGGTCCCGGGGGGGGGGGGGGGATGGGGTTGAGACGTATTCATCTGGGCAAGCTACTCCACCAGAAAGGAATCCCGCAACCCCTTCGTCTCAGCAAATCTGTCACAAGCTCCTAGTCCGTCAAATCCGACATGGAAGTTCACGACAAATCCAAGCGGGGCCTTGCCATTGCTGGGAGGGCCAAACTGATCCCGTAAAAGCTTAACCTTTAGTGGATTAACTGGAAACCCCCACTGAAATCCTGAAAAGCGTAAAAACCTGGGGAGACGCCCAGATTGGCATAGGGCAATGCTACATCTATGCAGCACATGTGATCTGGACTCGAGAAGTGCTCCAAAACGGGGACTCTGTTGACCAGCAAAACTCGGACACAAGTCGCTCTGTTGGTGTAGGTGTTCGCAGATATGGCCCATGACCCCTTTTTAGGCTTGAACCCTATCCGGTCCCCGAAAGGTACCCGCAAAGGGGTTAGCAACCAGAAGGGGAAGTGAGAAAGGGATATGTGCTACTTGGATGTTCCGCCCCGAAAGTACCTGGTTAGCCACAGGGGTTACAGCCCTGGTAATAACCAGGTTAAACACCCAAGTCTTGAAGTACTCTTTCCCAAAAGGCCTGTCCCAAAGGGACCTAGAGTTCTACGCAAAGCCGCTCTTTTGGAGCCTTGCACAAGGTACACCCTCCCCCCAATTCAACAAGGGTTAAGGGTTGATTGAAGGGTCAACATACCCACTACATATCTTGAGGTAAACATTTAAGGGGCGACCCTCGCTTCAGAGGTTGAGCCCTTTGAGCCTGTGTTTATCGTCAGCCGCCACGACTAAAGACAATAACAAGAAGTCATTGAAACCTCCCGGTTGCTCCTTTGCTCGTTTTGCAGTAAATCATAGTAAAACAGATGACCCCTAAACTGCCATCCGTCCCCAAAAGCCAGCCGGCTACCCTGAAGGTCTCTTCAGGCTAGCAGCAACCCTGTCATTCAATTTGATATCTGGCCGTGGCTCAAAAAGTGGTACCAACTTGTGGGCCCCTTGGATTGAAACAAAGACCAACACCTGCGTAACCCCGGCCCTTGAATTTTGAGCCACGCCCATCTCTTCAACCAACACCCACCAGGCTGTGTCCCAGCAGCCACCCATGGCCGCCAAGTGCACCGCAGTGTTCAGAGCGCTGCCGCCTCGCGCCGCACGACCCGAACGGTTCGAGCTTCAAAGGCCCACAGTCCGAGTGAGCTCCTTTCGGGGTCCCAAATGGATGTGGTTTGCTTTTAGGGGAGCCCCCCACCAGAAAAAAAGGAAAAAGAGTGGATGGTCCTTTTGGCTTTGCCAAAAACAAAAGGGACCAATCCAAAAAAGTCAGACAACCCCCCTCCCCCCCCCCCCGAAACCTCGCGAATGAGTGCTGGTCCCTTTGGGTTTCCTTGAAACCGCCCAAAAAAAAGGACCAACTAAAAAAAAAAGACAGACTCAGCTGGGTGCGGCTTTTTCTTTCGGGGAACCCCCTGTTTTTGGGGTGGTTTTCCCTCTGGTTTCCTTGAAACCTACAGAGGAAAGGGTACAACTGGCAAACCCCGCATTTGAAGATGTCCCCTCCCTCCCATCCATCCCACCTGGATGCAGCTGGATGCTTTGAGCCTCCGCATCCCCGTTCCACTTTGGCATCTGCGACACCCCCGCCGCCAGCACGTCCTCAGCGGCGCGGCCTTCCGTCGTGCGCTCGCGGGGATCACTGGAGTTCCCCGTCAAACGTTGATCAGTTTGCGGAATGGCTCCATTGAAACCGCCACTTTGTGAGGGACCAAAAAGGGAAAAGGAGGAACCCCTGACTTGCCCAAACAGCCCGAAAATAAACAAATACCTTTTTGGGGCCACTGCAAGAAGACGGCGGGAAGTCAAAAGGCAAACAAACATGTGGTCGAGTCGCTTTGGGCAAATTCTGCCTCAGCTTTTGCCCACATCCAAAATGACATGTTTCATTCTGGTCATTGTCAGTAAACCCCGAACAGGATTCCTCAAAGGATACATCCAAAATCCACTTTGCAAGGGGATTCAATAAATGAGCTAGCAAAGCTGATGCTCTAACTGGCCCAAATGTACCCGCTAAGGATTCCTGTTGAACAGCAGACATTGCCGTGGCTCAAAAAAAAAGAACCAGAATGGCACCTTGGTAAGTGGAACCAAAGACTCAAACCTGCCTAACCCGACTGTGGATGGACGAAATCCTGCACCACTTGGAAACCATGGTTGAAACCATTGTTTGTTGGTATTTACAGGGGAATCGTATCATTCACAGGGGTTTCTTAGGTGGTGCGAAATGGATTTCGTAACCATCCACGGTAGCTCTTCTAATTTTAACCCTAGCTCTTCCAATTTTGAGCCACACCCATTTTTTTGAGACCCCACCAAACAAAAGGGGTGGATTCAAAGGGAAAACTGCTTTGAGCCACAGATATGTTCGACGGCACACTCCCACCAGGCGTCCACCAGCGCATCCCCCACCACATGGAAGGCCACACCGCCGCCATCGGCATCCAGACGCGCCATGGGGATCAAAATCAGTGTGCGTTCACCGGCCCGAACTTCCCCCTGCAAGCAGCCACGTGCTTGGCTGGCTGGGAGTCTAGCCAGGGCCTCCAGTAGAGGCTAGAATAAGGGTACCTTTTTTTCTGTCTATTGTAGTAGGGGAACCCTCCCCCAAAAAAGGGGAGAGAAGGGCACTACTGGGGGACCTAGCTAGGAGAAACGAAGAAACCGCAAGAGGAAAGGGCGAAAGGGTTAGTTGGATTAGGGCCCTCCCACCCAAAGAAGGCTTCTTAGAACCTGCTTCGGCGATAGAAGGGCTCAGAACCATGTAGGGCAGCGCTGATGATTGGCCCAAGGTCATGTCTTAGAAAATGAAGACTCGGACCTTTTGAAGTAACACAAGCAAACAAATAAATAACTGTGAAGTTGGCGCAAGGACTGTCGTAGATGTAAAGAACAATCATCCAAGATGCAACTTGTGCACACCCCACCAAGGCAAGCGCAATGCCGGACAATTCCCCTTCTATTGAGAATCTTACGCCACACGTGTTCAATATCTCAAACATTCTGTTTCTTGCGATGTGTAGCCTGTCTCAACAGAGAACCAAAAACTCACCTAGTCAAACATACTCACTTAATGTCAAATTCAGGTCAGTCTGGAGGACCATTCCAGACAGGAGTGGCTCTCCCTATAGGAAGGACATGTTGCCCTGACTGGTAGGCTCCGGAATAATCAAAGTTCACATTACATGTGTTCCTTTCAAGGGAGTCAGAATCAAAACCTGGTAATATAATGGTCTGCCCAAGACTATGTCAAGAACTCACCATGGCCACAACTGTATATTGTGGGGACTATGCTGTATTGATGTTCATCCCGGGTTTTAGAAAGCATGTGGGTTCCGCTTCTTGCTCTCCGGTTTGATCCTGAAGCTGCGGCGGAGCATACGTCTGGTATCATGCCCTGTGTGGTTTCTAGCCAAACCCTCGCACGTAAGCCAGAACCAACATGTGTGCTAAGGCAGACCCCCACTCAAAAGTATGAACAAAGGAACAGCACAAACAACTAGTTCACATGCCAACAACGGAAAAAGTTGTTCGCTGCGAGGATGTCAGTGCAAAAGTGGCTGGAACCTCGCAGCAAGTTGATGAACGCCGCTGGCGTTTCACATTGGAAAACGGCAAGCCCGAGTCCTGGCGTCGAGTCTTCTTTTGCAGATCAGACATCCAAACCTGTTGGTTCCATGAGAGCCCTGGAACCCTGAGAGTGCTAAGCCATCTATCTGCCAAGCTGCATGTCTGTCCAGCTATCCATGTGTTGGGCTATCTGTCGGCCATGGGTTTAAGTAGTGAGCCCCCTTGCTTTTTTGTTGGACATGCTTCGTGAGTTTCCGATTCGATGTCCAGAAGCAAACGGACTATAGACCGTACATTTTGACGTAACCTCATGTGACTTGGCGTTTTTCCCACCGTCCTGTCAACTTGGCATGTGAGCAAAAAGCTGAATGTCTCTTGCAGCCCACTAAAAATCAACAGAACACAACTGAAAAACCAGGATCTGTCTCAACAAAAACACCTAAAAGAAAACGATCACATTCGGACGACTCAAATGCGCTTGTCAAAACTGGGGAATCTCATAATCTCAGGCTTGGCTTCGGCCTTCCTTTCCCTTAAAACCGACTCCAGAAAAAGTACCAGAAAGAGACGCATGAATGGATTGCCATGAAAGGTCCAGGGCAAACAATTGGTCCAACTCATTGCTCTGAGCTTGGCGACCCTGTGGTAAAAACCAGAAGGTTTTTGAAACGCGACTCGCGTGAGGTAAGTGAGTCAAACCGGCTGCAAACCGACCTTCCAACCATCTGGGCCGCTTTCAGGTTCGCCTTTGTCCCAATCATTCAGTTCCTTGAAGGCTCCAAGGAGCCAGGGTGATAACCGGTTCGCACTTTAGATTTGGCCACCAAAGCGTGAATTTAAAACCTCCCTGGGGAAATCGGGTTATAAGGCTCTCCAGCCCCAGGCACTTCCCGCAAACTCTGCTGCGCTGACTTAGACAAAGAGGCCATCGACTACGCGCGTTCCATTGACGGCTGCTTGGAGAAGGCCGACATAGTTAGAATGGAGTTGTAGGACTTTAAAGCCAACTTTAGCCATGCTAGAACTAAACTATTCGTACTAGTACTAGCAGCAGCAGCAGGAGTAGTAGTAGGAGTAGTAGTAGTAGTAGTAGTACTAGTAGTAGTAGTAGTAGTAGTAGTAGTAGTAATAGTAGTAGTAGTAGTAGTAGTAGTAGTAGTAGTAGGAGGAGTAGTAGTAGGAGTAGTAGTAGTAGTAGTAGTAGGAGTAATAGTAGGAGTAGTAGTAGTAGTAGTAGTACTACTAGTAGTAGTAGTAGTACTAGTCATATGCGGCTATAGAGCAAACCATTGTAGTGATTTAGCTCGTAAAAAGGTAAACGGTTGCCTCACGCTATCGCTTCACCAGGCATGGGGATGAGGTCGGCTCGCGTCTCGACATGAAGGACGAGCCTCCGTCGGGAGCTTTTTGAGGGTAATTTGTGCTTTAAAGGGATTAAAGTTAAAGGGAAACCAAAAGGAGGCCCACCGGTTTTTTTTTGGGGGGGGGTCCCCTAAAAAGACACACAGTATACCAACTAAGCTTTTGGGGTCCTTGATCTCAAGGCACGGATTCCCAAGGATGGCACATGAACCAGGCACCCTTTGGAAATTTCTGGGTTCCCCTTATGTCCCGAGCCAGAACTCCTTGCTTGGCAAATTTGGACACTAGCCCAACGGCTCCCTTCCAACCACCAGCATGGAAAACAGACGGTCCTCACGCCAGTTGATCAACCGCTTCTCAAGTCCTTGAAGTCTAACCCCCCCCCCAAAAAAAAAAACAGCCCGGAAGTTGATGGAAATGTCCGGAACCTTGCCTGAAAGCTACCCCAAACCACCCCAAAGCTTGTTTGGGCAAAGACCCCAACCCAAAGCTTTCAGCGGGGGGGGGGGAAGAAAGGGGGGGGAAAGAAGAACAAAAAACGGTCAGTCTTCCCAACCTGACCCCCATATAGCCTGACCCCATTCGAGTAATGTGGCCTGTGTGCCGAGGAAAATGCTGTCGAGGTTATTTTAGACACGTCCCATTTAGTGATAGATTCCCTTTAAACCTGACAGACACAAACATAAACTATTCTGTTTCACCCAAAGGAAAACATAAACTATTCTTGAGCAAATGGACCCTTTGAAAGGTGTGGGACCTCAACCCCTTGTGAGAGACTAATATTCTTACGGCAAGGTGATTTTGATTCGGAGATCCATTTACCTGTATAGTAGGTAACCCTATGCAACCACCCTTTGAATAAAGACCATTGGCGAATAGTTGATTGCCTACTATACTTGCTGGTGCGATAGGTAGGGAATGTGGGAATGAACCCAGGCTTTGGTCCCCTTCAAGGAAACCACAAGGGTCATTCCATGTCTCATTCCCTGCCTATCGCACCAGCAAGTATGGTAGGCAACAAACTATTTCCCTGTGGTCTTTCAAGGGTGGTTCCCTTGGCAAGGTGATTTTGCCCAGTGGATTCAGGCAACCAAGGGAACCAACCACCCTGTAACAAAACCGTATTAACAAGCTTGGTCACCTACTGTGGATGGACGAAATCCGTTTTGCACCACCTAAGAAACCCCTGTGAATGATACGATTCCCCTGTCAATACCAACAAACAAATGGATTCAACCACGGCTTCAAAGTGGTGCGATTTCTGGATTTCGCAACCATCCACAGTATGGTTATCTACAGGGGCAACTGGGATCCACTGGGTCTAACGACCAAATCTGAGCTGTCGCTGGGCTGCCGCGCGACGGCTGAAGGCCCTCCTCCTGCGAACCATCCGGGCTGCCCAAACGAATTTGTAGTTGGCATCTCGGTGAGGAGGGGCCTCAAAACCATGGGGGTACCGCAAGGTTGGGAGTCGGAATACGTTTGAGGTTCACAAGGCCACCTTAGGCGAAATAGGAACTACATCTTAGGAGGGCTAGCAACCCATTTTGAGGTGCTGGGGTCTCTAAGATTTGATACACTAGGTGGTTCTAAATCTGAAATATGTTCCACATGTATTTTTTTGTGCCTTAAAGACGTCCTAGTTTGAAACAAATGGTTTTTGGTTTGGATCCCCAACATGCCGGTGTTTCTTTTGGCTTCCTTTTGAAACCATTCAAAACGGGCACCCTTCAACACTCGCGCACACACAAGGAGACGCAATGAGCCAAAGGCTACCCCAGTGAAGATGGGTGTGTCCCTTCTTTTTTGGGGAGACCCTTTCCGTGGGGTGACTTCAAGGGAAACCAGAAGCAAGGCATTCTTCGAGGATTTCCCCATTTGGAGACAATCAACTTAGGAAAAGGCGCGTTGCGAGCCCGTGTTGACATCCAGATGGATCATTGTTTTTACCGCTTGGCCCTTTCGGCATGTCCACGGGCTTTTCGCCAGGAGCTGACCAAGCTGGCAACTCAGCAATCTCAACCACGGGAGATCGGCCAGTGGTTCGCCACAGGACCCCCCTTACAAGGTTTACCCCGAATTCATGGGACTCCGTGGGTTGCAACCTGCCACTGTCTATGGCCGAAGACCCAAGCTGGAAGTCGCTGACCCCTTGGGCTTTGCACGGCATCTTTCTTGTACACCAAGCAAGCGGGTCGCGAGGGGACCTGGAACCCGGTGACAGGGACCGCCTCTCGTCGCCAGCTGAAATATTAAATGGACATACTCCAAGGAGCAAGGAGATATGTGGTTGCTCCCTAAACCAACCTGAATCTCATGTCCAAATTTGGTTACCTCAAAAACATGCTGTGACTTGTTGGGAGGGGCTTGCTTGTTCGTCCTGGTTGAAGGTTCGGAACGGCATCTTCCACTTGCCGAAGCGGTTGGGAATTTCTGGGTGGGTTTTGATTTGGGAAATTGTTATGCCTGGTACCGAACCTTTCAGGAGCCATGTAGAGCCCTTAGGTGCATCTATTTAGGACATCCAAGCGGGCCCAGTTGTTTGATTGGGTCTTAGGGATGTCAAATCTAGAGGCTAGAACAAAACAAACACGGAAGCAGCCAGAAACACACAAACAAACAAACAAACAAACAAACAAGGCAGAAAGGCAGAAAGGCAGAAAGGCAGAAAGGCAGAAAGGAAGAAAAGCAGAAAGACAGAAAGACAGAAAGCAGCAAGACAGTCAGACAGAAAAACAAGCAAGCAAGCAAGCAAGCAAGAAAGAAAGAAAGAAAGCAAGCCAACAAGCCAACAAGCAGACAAGCGACCAAGCCAGAAAGCAAGCAAGCAAGCAAACAAACAAACAACAAACAAACAAACAAACAAACAAACAAAGAAAGAAACAAACACCAAGTGACAGTCACAAGTCAAACAGTAAAGCCAAACCGAAACAACTGTTCATATCAGTGTCTCTTGTTCCTGTGTCACCATTTTGGAGTGGCCTGAAAGAGAAAAACCAAATGGAAAATAGGAAGTCCTCTATTGTAAAACATCATACCTACATACATATATACATATATATTATGATCAGTTCCCCTAGTCAAACTCTCTGTGCTCATCTTCTTGTCGAAAGGATGGCAAGAACGCCTTCCTCTTCAGTGAGGGGGGGGGGCAAACAGCAGGGAGTGGGGCAGGGAGGAGGGAGGATTCCGGTCTCCCCCAGCTACCTTCCAAGTACCATGGAACTCCTACTCTGCTCATCGGAGGGGGTTCCCCTTTTAGCTCCGACAAGTACACATGAATCCCAAGCGAACGCTCCCTCCTCCCTCCCTGCGTATAGCCGCCTTCCTTTTCGCCCAGTCTCCCTTTGAGACTACCCTGCTTGTTTTGAAGGGAAATTACAACACCCTAAAGCATTCTTGGGGAAGCACACCCAAATCTACCCCCGAGCCTGCCATGAGTGAACCTACTTTGAGGGCTACACAAACACCAAATTTGCGTGTCTTCTTTCGGTACCCGGGGAGAAGGTCCCCAACAAATGGAGAGACCAACACAAAACAAAAGTTGCTTGAATTCTCTTCCGATATTTTTTGGGGGGGTACCCCAAAAACTGCAGGGGGGGAGAAGGAAGGCACACCAAAAAAACCGGTCCAAACCCTCCCCGCGTTTTGTTTTCGTGCCACCTCTCGGGGCTTTCGCGCACTCGCGACTCCAACCGCGCGGCTCGAGAGGCCTGGGGCAGGTGCCGCCAGGCCTCCACTAGGCCCCGCAGGGAGTCGGACCTCGCGCGCGAGAGGCTCGCACGGCGCCTGTTTTTTTGGGGGGGGCGGTGAGTTTGAGCGACGGCGAAAAAGGGGACGGCGAAAAACCCGGGGAGTTCCACCACGTGGAATTTGAGGGGTTATCTCTTCGTTTTTTGTTGTGTTCCTCTTGTATTTGTTGGGGGGGAAGGGTGGGGGTGTATGCATAATTAGTATCATAGATGTTGTTGGTTGTTCATTTTGTTGTGTGTGTGTGTGTGTGTGTGTGTTTCTCCTTCTTCTGTTTTTTTTTGAAGGGGGCGGCACTTTTTTTTGGGGGGGTGTATGCGATTGCTATTATCATATGTTTTGATTTTATTTATGTTTGTTTGGGGGTGGAAGGAAAGCAAAAGGAGACGGTTGAGTCAATTGGGCGGGTTTTTCTAGACAAAGCCAAGCCCCTTTAAACATCACTTGGCAAAAAGGAAGCTCGCTGGCTCACTTTGACTTGGCAACCGAACGACGTTGTTTAAAACCACCCTTTCAGGGCGTAGCTAAATCCCATTATCCCCCCCTACCTTAGGGGGAGGGGGTAGGGGGTCCCCCGATTCCATTTCTCTAGTCTTCCCCATGAAAGGGATAAATGGAACTATAAATGGAATTCCAGGGGTCACCCCCCCTCCCCCAATTCCATTTTTAAGGGGCGTTGCTGAATCCCATTCCCAGGCAAAGGGCTTGAGACCCTCCCCCAAAACACCCCCGCATATGGCTTGAGACCCTCGCCCAAACCCCCCACCCCCCTCGACTTGGACGGCAGCTGTGGCCCACACACCACCCGCACGCGGCGGTCCATCCACGTGGTCTCCCAGCGCTCCAGCTGGCGAAAAAAAGCTCGGGCTCTGACCCCACCCTCGGAGGTTTAATGGGATATAGCCACCATACAAAGGGTGCATATGTATTTTCCCCCTTCGTCTTAGAGCCAGCCCGAAAGAGGTGTTCGGGACCCCTATGGTCTGCTTGTTCTTTGTGGTCCTCTTAAAAAGAATCCCAATCACAAATTAAAGGGGCCAAACCGCCTTTTTGAGAACCCCCCAAAAGAAAACTTGGAAAACCAAGCAGCAAGGCAGCCACGTTGCCATCTGCCCTCCTTTTCTCTTTTCATCATCTGGCCATGGGTCAAAGCCCGGACCCCCAGTGAACATGGGTGGTGAATTCACCTACCCCAAAATGGGATCCCATTGCTTTTGACCCACAGCCATCGATTTTCGTCCCTTGATGCTTGGGTCATAACTTGTCGGTCCCACCCTCTATGAGGCCTTCTCGATGCCTTTTGGCCAGGAAGTTGGGCAAGCATCCACTCCAAAAAGCCGCAAGGGAAACTCGGCTCCCCTGCTAAAAGTTTTAAGCTTTTTAGTGGTTTAATGGAAAATCCATCAGTTGGCAAAAAGTTAAAGTCTTAACATCGAAGCAACATGCACCAAAGCAACGACGACACCTGGGTGTTGTCTGAAAATTGGTTGGGGGGGGGTCCCGAAACATCGGCGGTTGAATATTGAAATGGTAAAGCAACCCTCCCAATTTGCGGGAAGTGCTCAAAAAGAGGCGGCTGCCTGTTGGTTCCCCTTGAAAAAACGAAAAACCCACCGGAGATTCCCCAACACAACGACACACCCTGATGATCCTGTGGATCGGTGCCCTTTTTGGAGTTGGTACCACCTTTTGTCTGGCTGTTAAACGGAAACCAAAAAAAACACCATATGTTTGTGCTGTGTGTTTGTTCTTTTGGGGGAGGTCCCTAAAAAAGGTGCGCCGATAAAAGAGTTCTGGACACTTCATTTCGTTTCAGTTTGGTTCCAAGCACCAATCAACTTGGCAGTCAGTTCTCCGCTGGCTGTTTGGGCCAACCAGGTAACCAGATCTAAAACATACTGGAAACATATGGCATAAAGACGTGAGTATGTCCCAAAGTAGCGCACCCCAAAATCGGTGGTCTCTTTTGGTTACCCTCTAGACCTAAACAGAAGGGTTCCCAAAAGGATGCTAATTTTGTCAAGCTTTCACATGCAAATGCACCCAACAGTTGAGCAACAAATCCATACGCCAGGGACTCTCGTCAGGCATTAAAGCTCCATACGAGAGCAAGAGATCATCATAAGTAAGCGACCATGAATTGGCTGCCATCTGCTCCTGGGTGGATTGGCCAAAATAAGTCCAAACGTGTTTGCCACCAAAAATGGTCTTCCCAAAAAGTATTAAGTCCAGGAACTCGGGAAGTGAGTCTGAATTCAGATGCATATTTCAGATTCACAAGTAGGGCACCTGTATTTGTGGGAGCTCGTTTTACCCCAAATCGGTGAGAGCTCGTCGTATTTTCTTAGTGCGGAAGGATTCGACCTCAACGGGCCGACAGCAAAAGTTGTGGTCAGAGCCGGTTGATCAAGTCGACCCGCTGACCGCCGAACAAAGTGTCCCCGCTACAGCCGCTTTATCTGGAGGTACCCTGGGTTGAAACTACCATTGCAACATCATCCTTTTCTTGGGGGTTGAACCGGGCTTAGTTGAATCATCTTCCCGACATGAGACAGGCGTTAGGACCTTTGACGGGAGCCCCTAGTTTCAACTCATGAAAACTATAGTTACCCATTTTCAATTATGATACTCCTGAACAGCAAAAAAATGGTGGTTACCCTGCGGGATAGACAAAGTCCACTTCGCAACGATTGGGATTGGAGGTTTCTCCCGGTTAAAGGCCATCTGGTAAGTGCGTGGAGTTTGTCCATCACTTTGATGTTTTAACCAAGTCTAAGGTGGTTACGTGGAAACCCCACTAAACCCCAACCCAACAGACCTTTCTGGGGACGGCGGCAGCCAAGTTCAAAGTGCAGATCGACATTGCCCAATTCCGTATGACCGGCGACGCGCGAGCGCTCTCGTTGCAACTTTTCCAATAACGCTCCGGGGTGAAACCGCGGCTCAACTGAGACCCCAGGTGCTAACACAAGTTATAAAGAACATAGGACCTTAGGATCCATTTATATAGGGTCTATTTAAGGACTTGGGGCCCTGACTCACACCCATGGATCCTGGTACTTTGGACCCTAAATCTATATACGCTGCTTGGAACTAAGACAGGACACGGTTTCTTCGGACTTGTTGAAAGAGAACCTATACCATGAGAGCCTACATTTCGATGAAATGAGATGATCGCCCAGAAGAACTGAGAAAGGACCTCTCACATCAAATCTCCATCTGATGGGTCCCAGTTGGCTTCCTCTCTCAGTATGGCTGGTACCTGGCAGGCGGCAAGCATGGGTTTCCCCTCAGCTAAAACCCACTTTCAGAACCTCAGGAACCGGACGGCTGGGAACCTCCAAAACCGCTCGTGGCTGTGTATCCAGTAAGTTGAGAGGTTTTTTGTGAGGTGCCCTCGTTTGGGGGAATCCTGATTTCAAGCGGCCCACACAGCACCATAGCTGGATCCTTTGAAAACCGGAGATGGGAACGGTTGTGGAGTCGCCCCCAGTTCTCGTGGGGGATTCAGGAATTTCTGCGTCACGATCCCAGATGTTGACAAGGACTGTTCAAGCTCACGCTACCATTCCCCAAATTCCAGGAATGGTAAAGCCGTTGCTCAAGAGCTTGGTTCCAAATGATCCCAAATGAGCTGTGCTAGAAGGGCCTTTGAGTGGAGCAAAAGGAAGCTGGGGTTCCCTCAGGTAGATGTCCAAAGTCTCCTCCAGTGGCCCATCTCTATATCGGGCCAACTGAAAATCGAGCTCTCTCCAGTGTTCTTTTTGAGTGGAGACATGATATTTCGCTGGGCCGAGGCGATGCTCAAAAAGCAACTGACAGAAGAAACTCTCAGGCCCCCCCCCAAAAAAAAAGAAAGCGGCATAGGAAGAACAAAACACACACACACACACAAACACACACACACACACACACACACACACACACACACACACACACACACACACACACACACACACACACACACACCCCGACACACACACACCCACACGCCCACGCCCACGCCCACGCCCACGCCCGCCCACGCCCACGCCCACGCCCACACCACACACCACACACGCCCAACACACGCACACGCACACGCACACGCACACGCACACGCACACGCACACGCACACGCACACGCACACGCACACGCACACGCACACGCACACGCACACGCACACGCACACGCACACGCGCACGCGCACGCGCACGCGCACGCGCACACGCACGCACGCACCCACACACCCACACACACACCATCTAGGGGGAAAACCAACGTCGACATCTTATTTATTAAAAAAAAGGGAAACCAAAAACAACGCCAACAAAACCCACCGGGTTTGTCCCACAAAATCCTTGCGTTCCGCGCCTGGAGGCGTTGGGATCGGTCGCCGCTTGGGCGTAGTAGCCCGGGGGCTCGCCGAAGGCACTGCCGGTGGGGGGGTAGTAACCTCAGGTCGGCTCTCCGTTTTCAGAGCGAAAAGTGGCTTTCTGGCAACTGGTGGCTGTAGCAGCCTCAGTTTTCTGGATAGGATTCGCCTCGAATCGGCGAAAAAGTGGTTGTTTCTCTTAGTGGGTAGATCTGCGAAAAGTGAAAGTCTCTGAATGGGTGAAATGGAAACCCAACCAAACCAACGCAACTCCTAAAAACCTAAGGAAGATCTGCTAAACGTGAACTTATCAAAAGTGGGTTGACTTCGAAAACCCAACCACTAAACCAACATACAGCTAAAAACACCTAAGGAATCGTATGGCTGGAAACCGTCAAGTTTTGCTAACTCATGTCCGATCGAGTGGATTGGCCAGAAAAGTACCCAAACTGTTTATTTCCCACTAAAACGGCCTTGACAAAAAGTTTGAAGTCCATGATCTCGGAAGGTGAGTTGAGGTACCCTTTTTGGGGTTGGTTCAAACGAAAAGGAGACCACCCATTTTCGGAATAGTTGAAGACATGGACATACCCACTGCTTGGGCGTGCTAACATAGCGCGGGTCCCAACAACATGCGCAGCACACGCTTGCCTGTCACAGAGACATGGGCTAGGCTGGGGTCAGGGGGGTGGCGCGGGGGGGGGGGAGGGGGAAGCCTTCACTCTTCTTGAGTTACGCCTGGGGCCTAGAGCAAGTTGGCAAATTGGAGGGAAACACTTCCTTCCTTGTTTTGGCGAGTTGTGCACGCATGGCATCGATTACCCCACAAATTTTGCGCGGCACGCTAGGCAAGCTGTGTCAGGCCAGGCACTTGCGATGCTTGCACGTCCTTTGTTGCCTTTGGGCACAGTAAGCTACAGCTTCGCACTGGCCTCATTGTCTTACCATGATCAAAGTCAGCCCCTAAGTGGTGGGTAAAGGGAAACAACCCCCATTTACTGACTTTGATAACCCCCAGAAACCGTCAAAATAATGAAACCCCAGTCGCACCTTGCAACTTTCAGTACCAAAGACGCTGCAAGCTGCAGCTTTGCACCTCGATTTTTATTTTATTTTATTTTTTGTTCGCACGGACGGGCAAACGCTGATGCCTGTAAGGTGCAGATTGCAGAGCGCCGCGTTTGGTTTCCTTGTGTTCTTTCGTTTTCGCAAAAACTGAGCGTCTCGGTTGCTGTCTGCTCCCCTGCTAACAGCTTAACTGTTAGTGGTTTAATGGAAACCCACTAGTTGGCAAAAAGTTCAAGTCCGAACATCCGTTGGCAAAATGCACCAAAGCCGTGTTAGCGTGGTTCTGTGTGACAGCTGCTCCCGGGTGCTGTTTTTTTTAATGCTAAGCCAAACAGCAGGGGCTCCTGTAGGCGTGGGGTTCCGTGTGTTTTTTGTTGAGGGTATTGTGCACTTCCATGTTAGTTGGTGGGAGAGTACCCTTACTTTCTGTTCGGCATTCTGAAGCTGAAAGGAAACAACGCCGACCGAGCATCCCACCTGCAATCTGAGAGCCGACGTCCAAGGGTTCGAGACTTCTAGTCTTCTAGTTCCTTGTAGTGTTTGCTGCGGCGGATAAACGCGTGATATATGTTTCGGCGGTGTTCGCTCCAAATTTGGCTGAATTCCCGACCAAAGGGGGACCACCCTGTTCAGATCAACCAGGGTTCCCACATCACTTCTTGGCGCACTGAGAAAAATGTGGGTGGTTCCCCGAAAGAATGGCAGTCAGCCAGAACCTACGGGGGTACAAAAGGTTGCCGCGGGTTGCCCCACCGAATCCATTGTAATGTAAGGGACGTTTTTGGGGTGTGCTCTTGCGTCTCTAATCCTGGGCCGGCCAGGTTCACCTGCTCATGACTTGCATGGCCCACGTGTTGCAGCGAAGTGGTGTCATTACTACTTCAAGCCAAGTTTCAAACGAAGCGAGAAGTATGCCAAAAAAAACACGAGTGCTTTTCAACTAAGGGGCGGGTGCCAGGAAATGGCCTTTCTTCGCCAAAAAAAGTGCGCTCTGCGCCCAAAAATGTGCGTTTTACCGGAACAAAAAGTTCTTTCTATGGGTTGTCTACGGGTTGCCTACTGTGTGTCTACGCCCTTGTTTTCTGAAGTAGACATCGGTGGAGCAAAATTGACACGGGAAGTGCTCCGCGCGCCCCGCACCGTGATTTCCCATATCAGTGGCACGAACATCATCTGCTTGGGATCTCATATCTTACTCATTCTTGGTAGTCAGTCAGTAAAGGAAGTGTGTGAAAAGCAGTGCTCAGTACGCACATGCGGCCGACAAGGGCTCTAAAAGGGGTAAAAGGGATCCTCCAAAAAATGTGCTTTGTGAACCCAAAATGTGCTCTGGGCCCATAAATGTGCTTTTTAAATGTGCTTTGGAGTTCGAGGGGAAGCCATGTGCTACCCAACTAATCAGTTTCATCATCCAGAGGCTCGGAGCACACTGGTTTCACTATTTGAAGGATTTCCCAGGTCAATCTCTGGCGACCAGGGGTACAGGAGCAGCACCCGCGTAAAAAAGCGAGAGGGTCAGACCAACACCAAAAGGGCCTGAGAAGGCAACTGCCTATTGCTTTTGCGGCCATACAAACACATCTGGAACAAGACTGCCTTTCAGTTCTTCCCATGTTTCGCGGGGTGCGAGCTTGGGCTTGTATTCCTCACCACAACTTGGTCCAAACATGGAAGTCGATAAGGGGCCGTTTCCAGAGGCTGGGCTTCATTTCTTCCACACCCTGGAAACGGCCGGCCCATGGTTTGTCTTCCAAAACCCCCTGAGGTTTCATCTCCAAAACCCTCCTGTCCCCACTTCCAGGGTTCAAAAGAGGGAAGGGTGTGCTTCTCATGGCTTGGGCTTCTCCTTTGTCTGGTCAGTTGTTGGTTCAGAAAACCTGGGAATTTCTAGGGCACTGAGTTGTTCAATCAAACATCGGCCGGTTCAAGGCGTTTGGCCCATTGGCATGTGAGAGTTGAACTCCACAAAGAGAAGCTGGTGGGAACGCTGACATTTTGGGACGACCGCTTCCCCAAAGCTTCTCAGCAACACAAATCCAGCAGAGGTGGGCAGGTCGCCGATCATCTACCAATCTACAAACGGTGCCATCCGGCACCATCTTTCCCCTAATGACTTTTTGGGGGGTTGATCAACGTATTCCGTTCGGCCCAAACTGACCGTGGGTATTTTCCCATGTGAAAGTCCAATCTCTTTTGGTAAGTTCCCCAATTTGCTTAATCGCCCCATATTTCAGGGACCTTTTCATCCATTTGCTTAAGTCCCCTGGAAAAAACAAAAATATGTCCAGTAGTGAAATCGATTCCTTTTAAAACCAACAGGGGAAATATAAAATATTCTTAACCAAATGGAACCCTTTGATCAACACCTCCATCTGTCAAAATTAGGTAGCTCCATCCCTGGCGCTCCCCGGCTCCATTGCACCATGTCGGGCAATCCCACTAGGTCCTCCAGTAGAGAGGTTAGAATAGGGGTACCCTATTTTTTTGCTGTTTTGTCTATTTTAGTAGGGGAGCCCTCCCCAAAAAAAGGGGGAGAGAAGGGCACTGGAGGACCTAGCCAGCTTGTCTCAGTTGCAACTGGCGACCTGGCAGGGAACAGAGCCAGAAAGGGAACTCCAGCGTGAAATCCACTTAACTGAACAGTAAACAAGCCCGGTGACTTCTACTTTACCATTGTTCACCAGGGGAAACAACCATCATGGTAAGAAACGCTGGTTAGCTCCCCCATGTTTCAACCGTTTCTAGGGGGGTAAGCTCAGAAACTTGGGCACCGGTTTCCCTTTATGTTAGTCTGAGCGTTTTTGTATTGCACCCTGGGATTATACCCTTGGGACATGACCCAAATGGTTCAAAATAACACGCATGTTCTCCGGACATGTGCCTAAATGTATTCAATACCCAGTGTGTGCATTCCCAGGGTGGAATACAAAAACCCTCCATGGCAAAAAATGACAAGGCCGGCCACCAAGCGTGGCCTCTGGAAGGCGCGCGCGCCGCGCATCGCTCGCCGAGGCGCCCGGAGGGTAGTAGCCCATGGACCTCGGCCCGAAGCGCGGAACGCGTTGCAGCGCGGTTAGGCTGGACCCCAGGCCCGAATCCATCGATGTGCTGTAGGGTAGCAGGGCCTTTTCATGTTTTTTTTTTTGTTTTTTTGGTTTAATTTATTATATTATTTTTTCTTGGACATGTGCTCTCTAAGATAAATATGACGGAATTTGGGCTGAAGTCCCCCACAACCCCACTGACATCACTTTTGAGGCCATTGTAGCACGCAGACGTGTGGTTTCTGGGAGAAGCAGTCGCAAGCAAAACACATTTCTACTCCGGGGTTTTGGCCGTCTTTTTGAAACGGCCAGAAGGAGCAACCAACAACAAAGAGCCAAGACCGACTCACTCACATGTTCAATAAGGTGTCTTGAATCAGGGAACCCAACAAATAGTGGGTTTGCCTTTGGTTTCTCTTCAAAACCACCCCGCAAAGAGTACCCTCAAAGAAGACACACCCCGAAGTCACCAAACTAGCTGATTCATTTTGTTCCCAACTGACATTGGAATTTGGCACAAGTTCCTATTGGTCATTTGATAGATGCGCTACATGTCACCCCTTTACAAGATGGGAGTAAATATTGACCATTTCTCATTGGCTGCAAGAACAAAAGGACCCTTGCAAGGGTAGAAACTCTCTTTGAGGCGGTCTTCTTATTTTCCCAAGGGTGGTCCAAGGGTTGAACTGTCTGGTGAATCACAAAGCAGTTGCCAAAAAGGCGAACAGTCCATCAAGTGACACCTACAGACTACGATGCCCTGAGCTGGTTCGGACCTTCAAAAATAACCTCCCTTACATATGGCTCTCAGTACTGGGGTGTTCGGCCAAGTTGGGAAACTGTTAGTAAACTAGGTTATAACCCACCTATAAGTCCCCCACGTGCAGTTGGCCCAGTTGTAAGTGGGTTAGCTTCATGACCAGTTGCTACCTTGGCCGAAAACCCAAGTACGCTTCATGCGTCCGGGCGACGGGTACGCATACCCGGGATATCCCGGCGGGTAGCCCGGCGGTGGGTAGTAGCCTCAGTGCAGATTTGCCAGAAACTCACCTCTTCGATCCAGGAAACGTTGTAGGAACATGCTATACCAATTCTCTGAACCTCCCTGGGTTCCACAAGCATGGACAAATCCAGGACCAATCACTTCCCAAACATGTTATTTCGCTTCGGTTTGCAGTTTGGGAAAGCAAACTGTGTTTTTTTGGGGAGGGACCCCCTTTTTGGTTGCTTGTTAAACGAAAACCAAAGGGAAACTCACCAATTTGGCGGTTCCCCTATTTTGAGACAGACCCACTTCTCCGGTTCGGGCCCCTTTATAAGAATGCCTGTTGATTCCTTGATGGGGGCGGAATCAAAGCCTGAGCTCAAAACAATGAACGGAACCAATAAACAAAAAGACAACTAAAATGTGACCATGGGTCAAAATCCAGTACCCTCAGTGAACATCCCAATCCCCACTAAAATAGACTAAAATGGGTGGTGCACCTACCCCAAAATGGGATCCCATTGGTTTTGACCCACAGCCATGTCATGCCAAGATCAGGAGTTCTACCTTGTGTTGCTTGATCCTTTTTTTCCGAGGCGCGGAGCCGCCCTAAGGTTGCTGAAGGAGATTGGGTTGGCCTGCCTCTCTCCACAACAGTAGACTACCAGTATGTTTGGCAGTTACTCATATGGCCATGAATTCTAACTAGGGGCCCTCTAGTGGACATCTTTCGGGCAGGAAGTTATGTCCACCAACCTCTTTTGAGGTGGTTCAAACTCTTAAACTTGGTTTCGGTCGCTTTGGTTTCGATGCCTTTGGTCCCGGGAGGAAACTGAGTCTCGACCCCTGGGCGGTGAAAAACATGAGCGTCCCAAACGGATCATAGACATGGGTCTGCCTCGAAATAGGGAAGCCCTGTTTGGCTCAACTGGAGTCCCGAAAAATATGGAGAAACGCCGATCAGCCTCTTTTTTGGGCGTCCCTATGAGGGAAACTAGGGTAATTATCCTACCGTTTTTTCCAGTACAGCCCGAGTGCCCGGAACCCCACATCTTACTTGGAGACAAAGCCGTAGTGCCCTTCACCCGTTGACTTTCTTATATGAGCCTGACTACACCCCCAATGAAACCATGCAGCTCTCTTTCGCATTTGACAGGAAACTTCAAGAGGAAAGAGGCCACCAGGCCAGACATGAATCCACAGATCCAGGAGGCCTTTGGAGAATGGGGAAGAGGGAGAGTTTTTGAACCCATGGACAAAAAATCCACACCCATCGGCGTGGATTTGGGATGGATCAAAACTCGCACACTGGTACATCAACCCTACCCGCTGGTGATCCTTTTGCGGATGTCGTCCACCCATAGATCATCTCGCCGCAGAATCGACTGTGCCGCCAACAACCACCTCCTTCCCGTGCGAGTTCCCAGACCCAACTAGGGTTAAAGGGAAACAACCAGGAAGACTATCTTCAAAACAAATATCAATCTGCACATTACCCCAAAAAAGATGGTTTCCTTTTTCTCGATGGCAAATGTGTAGAATCTTTTCAGGAGCCCTACACTTTAGACCACACATTCGGTTGAGCATGAGGTTGCGCACCAAGTCCAGGGCTGTGAAATCAAGGAATCAGCAACGTTCCACATGGGTTTCTTCCGCGTGACGTCTCCCCACATATCCTCACAAGGGGACAAATGCACACACAAGACATCAAGCACTGGCTGTTCTCAGATCCCCTGCTAAACGCTTTTTAGATTTTCACGGGTTAGATGGAAACCCAACCACCACCTAAAGAGAAGCTAAACAAGGAACCGGATGGGTGGAACCTCCAAGAGTATCTGGAGTCACCATGACCCTTCCGCGGGCATCTAGGTAGGTTGATATACTGTACATCAACCGCTTGGACGGCGCGACAACTGTCTCCTAGGAGCTCCATTTCATGGAAGGTAGACTGAGGTAGACTGGAATATCGGGAGGTGGAGGTTCCCCGAAAATGCCGCTGGGCCCGGATTTTCGGACTCTGCCTCATATTCGGTCCACCTGAACATTTCAACCAAAACTTTGGCAACATACAAATATCCTACGGTGCGATCCGGCCCAAGAAGCCAGCCACTCGTTGTGTGACAAGTCAAAAGAGGAATCGGAATTCTCAAATGGCTGGTTGGTCTAAAAAGTTGGTTGGTTGGTTGGTTGGTTGGTTGGTTGGTTGGTTGGTTGGTTGGTTGGTTGGTTGGTTGGTTGGTTGGTTGGTTGGTTGGTTGGTTGGTTGGTTGGTTGGTTGGTTGGTTGGTTGGTTGGTTGGTTGGTTGGTTGGTTGGTTGGTTGGTTGGTTGGTTGGTTGGTTGGTTGGTTGGTTGGTTGGTTGGTTGGTTGGTTGGTTGGTTGGTTGGTTGGTTGGTTGGTTGGTTGGTTGGTTGGTTGGTTGGTTGGTTGGTTGGTTGGTGGTTGGTTGGTTCTTTGGACCAGCCCCAAGAGGAGTACCCTCCACACCCGGCCCATGTCGCCTTCAGGTCCATGGAACAACCCCGGCTCGCCTTTTTCCGAGCGCCAGGCCCGGGGGAGGGTAGTAGCCCCCCATGGGCGGCGCGTGCTGGATGTTCTTCTTGTGGAAATGCCTGGACTTCTTTCCAACCCCTTGGCAGAGTTTGCCAGCCTGAAGCCGACTTCTTTTTGCCTTCAGCCCACAAATGAAACGGACCAAAGAAAAAGACCAAGCATACATGCCAAGAGAAGACTTACCTAGGTCCTCCAGTAGAGAGATTAGAATAAGGGTGCCAACTTTTTTCTGTAGTCTATTTTAGTAGGGGAACCCTCCCCCCAAAAAAGGGGAGAGAAGGGCACGACTGGGGGACCTAGTTACTTTCAATCACTTGATTCCCAGCCATAGGGATGGACCAAATCCGAACTCCCGATCTCAGGGCTTAGAGTTGCTTGGGCTTCCTTCGCTGGCCTGTCCGCTTTCAGATCGGCTAGAAGCTTAACTTGTGGGTCAAGTCGAAGCCCAACCCAGCAACTAACAACCTCACCTAAGGAACCGGAGGTCTGGGAAACGAGTTAGGGTTCCGATTTTCAGGTGAGAAGGGTCCCTTGCTTGAAGGGGCAGGGTACTTCGTAGGTTAGTAAGCCTGGTAGACCACCTACCGTGGTTACAAGTCTCCCAAGTAGGTTTTCACCAGGCTTACCTTCCATGTGCTCAGGGTCCTGGAAAAAATAGAAAAAACAATGTCCAGTAGTGAAATCCATTCCCTTGGAAACCAACAGGGGAAAAAAGCACATGAACGTTGTATGGCTTTGGGTCAAAAGCCAAAATCGTACCCCCAGTGAACCTCCCAATCCAACCACTAAAACAGGAAGCCTAAAATGGGTGGTGAATTCACCCACCAAACAAAATGGGATCCGATCCAAAACGGTTTTGACCCACCCACTGCCATATACTCGTCACCTACCTGACGTACCCGTCTTCGCTTTAGCTGGACACTTGCGCGCTCACGTCCGGCCTGGCCACAGCCCGGCGGACCAGGTCGTCCCGCTCCTCCTGAGGGTCGACGCCAAGCTCAGAGTTCTAGGGGCTGATTCCAAGCACTGCTCTTCCACTGTTTCGGGCATCGAGTCGCATCGCAACGCAGCTGAAGCATGAATTGTAAAGCCGCTGACCCCTGATTCCAACCATTCTTCTCAACCATCGATCTTTTCAAAAAAACAAAAAAAAAACAGCTGTTTCCCCAGGGTTTTGGGTGGCGTTTTAGAAAGAAGGATGCCTGGAAAGAATGGGGAACTCAAAACTTTGTTGTGGTTGACCCCTCTGCAAAAAGTGAAAACCTTTTGTGGGGTTAGTGGAAAACCCCTTGATTTCAACCAAAACGTTCAGGTCTAAAGATCCAACCCAATAGCAGACAAGAATCTTGGGGGCCCCATTGCTATCAAGCAGCGGCCCAGGTTCGCAATTGGTTTATATGACTCAGGTTGCCCTTAGCTGGTGGCTTGGATTGGTGGTTTGCGGACTTGAAACCCTGGTTCTTGTACAGAATACATGAGACACCCCAGAACACCTCCGAACCACCAGTCCAAACCACCAGTCCTGGGCTGAACCTCGCAGCCCCGCAAAAGGCCAGGCGTGGGTAACCCTGTGGGCTTTCACCTAAACACCTCTTGGCATTGGTCAAACTCAGGGCCCTCTTTTGGTGTCCCCGGTGTGCCAAAGGGTGCCATAATGTTGCGACCGCCCTTACTTGGAAAGAGAAAGTTTGCAAAATGAATGCTACCGTAGCCTTAGAGAGATGCTCTTGGCAGGTGTTAAGAGGGACAACAGAAATCCGTTCATTTGCCGTGATTTGGAGGTGGCTTGCCGAAAGCCTGGCGTGCATCCCCTCTCGCAGGCATCATATCGCCAGAATTGTGGGCGTTGGCCCGGGGTTACAAGGGGTATGCAAAGCCCTTCGACACGTGATCGATGTTGGACCATTCCACCTTTTACAGGGGTCGCAAAAGGATCCAACCAAAATAAATTCATTTAAAACTGGAACGAACCTCAAATGGGTCCACTTTTGAGGGTACCCTTTCTGGTTGGCCTTTCAGGGAAACTGAAAGGAACACCGAAGTCATTTTGGGAGGTTCGATTCCTAAAAAACTGACACACCTAAATGAAGCATATGGACACAACTTCCTTCCGCAAAGGACACGGGACAATTCGGTGTCCCAGGGTTTTTGTTGGATATTTGGGCCATTTAGCCCCTGACACGTGAGTCAAAACCTGGTTCTGACTCGGGATCAGAAGGGTCAACCAGGAGTTACTGGATTTCCAATCCAAAGCTGGTCAAGTTACTGGTTGCCATTGAAATGATCGCCTTTTGGAGGGTTGGCTCGGAGACCCTGTCAAAAGGTATGATAGATTACTCCAAACAGGAAAGAAGAATTGGACCCGCACCCACATCGAATCCGTGATCGTTACCCCGAATCGGTGAGCTCGAAACCCAGAGGTAGAGACATATGATTGGGACTATCCCTCACTTCTCTTCTACCCGGGTCTGATTCTGCCTGGTCCGACCCCTTGCAAAAAAAGAGGTTGAATTGGACAATCGCAAGCGTTTTGCTTACCTACTGTGGATGGACAAAATCCCGCACCACTTTGAAACCATGGTTGAAACCATAACGTTTGTTGGTGTTTACGTTTGGGAATCGTATCATTCCAGGGTGTCTTAGGTGGCGCCTAAGAGGATTTCGCAACCATCCCCAGTCTGGCCATGGTGGCCGTCCTGCCTCTGCCATAGACCGCCGATCGGTGGCCTTTTTGACATCCAATGGCCGCCTGGCGCGCCCATTGGCAAGTGGCTCTGCTCCTTTTCCACGACGAAGAAGTGGCTGTGGCTCAAAAAAACGGTACCAAAATGGAACCCTGGCAAGTGGAAACATGGACCAAAACCTGCGTAACCCCTCCTGTTTAATTTTGCGCCACACCCAAGTGGCAAAAATCAACTTCCATTTGGTTAAGACCCCTGGAAAAAATGAAATTATTTCCAGTAGTGATAGATTCACTTTAAAACCAACTGGGGAAATAAAACATAGCCTTAAGCAAATGGAAGATAAGGTGGGAACCGTGACCCCAAGATGGCTTCGATTCTTCTGATTTCCCTCTACACCACCCGGAAAAAAAATCCACAGCCAGTGGATCAAACCCGCACCCCTCTGTTTTTCTTTACTTGCCAATCAATCTGCATTTGTTCATCTCAAAGCCTGAAGTAGCTGTGACCCCGCCAAGCAAGGAACCTTCATATTGCGTTGCTCTTCCCCCGCGGAGGCAAACGAAACGGGTCGTACCTTAGGCGTGATAGCGTGATGCCCTTTGCTTCTAGGGTTGATTCCCCAGTCTGTTCAACCATCGTTCTTTTCAAACACCAGCTGTTTCCCCCCTCTGCAAAAAGTGAAAACCTTTTGTGGGGTTAGTGGAAAACCCCTTGATTTCAACCAAAACGTTCAGGTTTTGGGCGTTTTGTTTTTGAAAGAAGGATGCCTGGAAAGAATGGAAATGGAAGGTACCCCTGGATTTGTTTCCAAACGGTCTCAGGGGCTAAGGTCACACCAAAGACTAGCCATGACACTGCGAACAAAATCCTGCACCTGGGATGGATGAATCCCTGAAATTATTGGGATAAACAACCTACCCGCTGACTGGTGAGTGGCGCGGATTTCGTCCATCCAAAGCAAGGAACCTTCGTGTTCTCGCATTCTATGCTCTCGACACTGCTTTCACCCAGCTCCCCTGTAGGACCTAATATGCCTTCTCAGCATAATTTAAGGGGCGAAGTAAGTTCTGGGGTCGACCCACGACCATGAAGAACCGAAAAGGGCGGTGGCACCTATTTTACGGTTGCGGCCAAGCTAGTGACCTTCATCTACCCAGGCTTTGATATGGCTCCCCCAAACACCGCGCCCCGAAACCTCCAAACCTGCCTCTGGAACAGGACGCGCTCCTCCTCCAGTACTCTGGATGCCCCCTCCTTCGTGGCGAAGTGGATGAAGCCTTGGATCGGACGCACCCACTCTGAACCACCCTCAGCTTTTTTGCGACCCCCAAAATAAGAGGTTTGATGCTGGCCCGTACCTGAGGTCTTAAGCATTTAGATATGCTTAGACATGCTGAGTCAACCTTGAAATTGCACGATACTTTCAAAGGAGATCCTACCACCGGATTGCTGCTGAACAGCCCAGAAACATAGAAAAATGCGCACACGCTTGCGCAGGCATGCCTGCCAATTTGCAGTTTGCATGTGAGCAATGTCTCGATGATGTCCTTGCCACACCAATGACACGGCAAATGCCCCAAAACACGGGGAACATGGCGTTGATCGCATTCGGCTGAGACAGCTGGAATTTATATGTGGGCTTTGAAGCAAAGGAATAAGACAGACCCTCAAACCAGTCGACGTGGACCCATAGGGCCCTTCATGAAAAGCGAAGGCCCACTCAGGCTCCAAAACGCTGGTCCATCACCCCAACGGAAGCTCAAACGCCAAAAGGCGATGCTTAAACCACTCCCAAGGGGAATAGAGCTGGATGTCTGCCAAAAAATTATCGCAGCACCCAACGTGTGCAAGCTGACTGTTGGGTCTGCAAAACTGGGACTGCGGGTCCTTGGGTATTGGAGACCCCGTCTGCACTTAGAATTAGTCGCTCCTCAAGAAAAGACTGAGAAAATGGACAGCCGGAGGCCAAACTGCCAAGCTCACTGCACCGGACGGGCTCACTGCCGAGGCGCCCCAATTCGCCTTGTCCCGGTAAACCAGCGCGACCTCGCCACTGTTCCGAGCAGGGGACAGGGCTCCCCACATGTCTGTCTAGTGGCAAAAAGATGGCCCACTGCCTGAGACGATGGTCCAACAAAAAGCCCAGACTAGTGGTTGGTTTGACACCAAAATGGTCTTGCCAAATAATTTAAAGTCTAGGAACTCAGGATGTAGTTTCCACTGGCGTGGCCGGATTGGACAATGGGCCGTGATACAACCACTATGCAGCCGCCATCATATGGCTGTGGGTCAAACATGGTTGAGGTGTTTTTTTGTTTACTAGCCCCGGCTTTTTACTAGCCCCGGCTCGGCACATATGGGGCATGACTTGATGCTCGGGATAGCCGGCCGCATCGCCAGCATTACTGGCCTCACTCGGACGAGAACTGCCTACTGGCTTTGGTTTGGTGGCAGTTCAGGGTTGATCGGGGCTGGTTTGGGGTGAGTGCTGGGCTTGCTGAGATATTAATGCGGGCGGGTCTTGGGTTTGTTTAGGGTTCATTTAGCCTCGGCAAAGGGCCGATATGCAGGATGCGGTTGGGAGGGTTTCAGGTTGACTTTGGGTCGGTTTTGGCTTGGTTGGGGCTGATTCGCGCTAGATGTGCGGCTGGTTTAGGCGTGGCTTTCGGGTTGCTTCAGGGATGTGGTTCTGCAAGTTTTGGGCTGGTTTGGGATTGGTTGTGGGGCGTTGCCCCAAACCACCAATCCTAGCCCAAAACTTGCAGAACCACATCCCTGAAGCAACCCGAAAGCCAAAACCAGCCCATCTAGCACGAATCAGCCCCAACCAAGCCAAAACCGACCCAAAGTCAACCTCAAACCCTCCCAACCGCATCCTGCATATCGGCCCTTTGCCGAGGCTAAATGAACCCTAAACAAACCCAAGACCCGCCCGCATTAATATCTCAGCAAGCCCAGCACTCACCCCAAACCAGCCCCGATCAACCCTGAACTGCCACCAAACCAAAGCCAATAGGCAGCTCTCGTCCGAGTGAGGCCAGTAATGCTGGCGATGCGGCCGGCTATCCCGAGCATCAAGTCATGCCCCATACGCAGCCGTGACAAGAAACCGGAAATGCTGGGCATGCTGGGGATGCGGCCGCCCAGCCAACCAACCAACCAACCAACCAACCAACCAACCAACCAACCAACCAACCAACCAACCAACCAACGAGTCTCCGAGCCGGGGTTCAGCCCCGAGCCGGGGCTAGTAAAAAAACAAACACCGGTTCCGTCAAACATATGTACCCAAAATGGAACCCTGGTAAATGAAAACTTGGACTAAAACCTGCGGTCCCCTGGTGGTTTAATTTTGACCCACACCCATATTGAGGGGAGTGTTTTTTGCCAGCTCTGAACGGGGGGTTCCACCTCAGTTCTTTCGACGTTCGGGCCAAGAGGTCTTGGGGGTAGGTCAGTTTGGGCTGGGGAACCAGCATGTCTCTGAAACCTCCTTAATCATTTGGAGCCAAACATTTGCCAACTGCCTGCCTCCAGATCTCAGGTGAAATCTGCGTCCGAACTTCGGACGTGGGGTGGCAGAACTTGGGATGTGTCCGTGCATTTCCCATCCCCTTAGGCTGACTTGACCTTCAAATATCCCAAATGGCCATGGGTCAATCTCCAAATCGTACCCCCAGTGAACATCCAAATCCCCGCTAAAATGGGCTCTAAAATGGGCGGTGAATTCACCTACCCCAACATGGGATCCCAATTAAATGGAGGGCCGGCCAACCTTCCCTGGAAGGAAGCCACAGAGAGAACCCGTGTTGCAACCCGGAAGAGGGCTTTGTCCCTTCGCCTGCTCCCTATCACCTGGGCGAACCAAAGTGCAATGCTCGGATAGTGAATGACAATCAGTTAGCACATCCAATACGTACAGTTAGCATCTATATCTAGAAATGGGAAAGCTACAACTGGAAGGTCCTGGTGCCAACTGATTGTCACTCGCTATTTGTATCATATTTAACCACCTTGAAGTTACAAAATGTGTTCTCAGAACATCCCAGGTCACTCCATCAACAGGAAGCGTAATTACTTGGTTGCTGTAACGACCCCCCTTCGAAAAGTTCAACTTTTTTCCTTTTTTTTTTGGGGGGGGGGTTAGTGGAAAACCCGACTTGATTTCAACCAAAAAGTTGAAGTCTAAAGATCCAACCCAATAGCAGTCAAGAATTCTGACTCTTGCATCCCTGCCTTTCCGGTTTGTGATCGAACTGCCTTGCCCCCATCCTCCCTCCCCGATCGACTGGCAATAGCACTCCCTCACTGGCCATGGGAAAAGGGCGCCCTGTTTGGGGGTGGTTGATATCAACCAAAAAGAAGCAGTTGAAAACACAGTAGATGAAAACACAGTGGTTGAACCGGTAGGTGAGAAAACCCAGTAGTTGCCTCTCAACCAGTAGTTGAAACACTCCTTCCAAAAAAAGCCAAGCAACCCACTTGAGGTCTGGGCAAGTGAAACAGACTCTGGGGTGTTCAAAATGGAGGGCTGGCTTTGGCACATCTCATGTTTCGTGTTCGGGAAGCCACAACCCAAGGGATGGGTATGCCACATGCCTCCTGAAAAAGGAGTGCCGGGTTTGCAGTCTGGCGGGTCAAAAATAGCACCCGACCTGGGAACCCAGGACTAAATAGAGCCAAGGACTAAAACCTGGGGTTTCGTGGTGGTAGCCACCCCTATCCCACAAGCCAAACCCTGCCCTAAACTGTTGGTGGCGCAATTCTGGTGGTGCAACTTTGACCCAAACCCACATGGAAACCACCCATCGGAAAGGCCGTAGCCCACGAGACCAAAACAAAAGACATGTATATGTTCTGAGCAAAGGCGCTAAGCCCCACTGGGAGAAGAAGTCCCCGATCTCCTCCTCGTTGTCCCTCTCGTTGATGCCTGAAAAGCTCCCCCCCTCAGTCCCACCCGGGGAACCCTAAACCCAGAGACTCCCTTCAGGCGCCATTGCGGGAAAAAAAAAAGAGACACGTCGGCCCGGCCCTTCCGGACACGTTCCTTAAGGGCAAAATGGGCTCAGGGCTCCCTTTCTTCACGGCACTCCATAGATTCAGTGGGCCCAAACGCTCCGCAAAGGAGTTGGAAACATCTGTAGACATGCGACCTGGCGCCTATGTTTACCCAACCTCAGTGCTGGTCTTCCTTGCTCTTCCTGGTTTCTTCCTGCGCTTGAAGCTGCTACACAAATCGTGCAACATACCTGTTGAGCATACCCTGGAACCTCACATTCATGATTCCGCTTCTTCGGACAAGTCTCCAAGAGGCCTCACGCAGCCATTCGTGGCTTGTGAGGGACCCTGTGCATTCGTGGCAAGTGGTGCAAGCCTGCGCAAAGCTTTAGACGAGGCACCAGGTCAAAATTTCCCTTCCCCCTCCTTGTGGAAAGTTTAGGGAGGTTCCCCATGCCCGTTCCCAAATAGCATGGACTGGACATTTTGACCAAACCTCAGAAAAGGAGAGTGGCTGCATGGCTGCGTGCCGGCAAAATTGGCTCAAAAGTGTGCTTCCGAACCCGTGCCCTCGATTTGACGCGCGCCAAGTTGCTTCGAATGGCACCATGCGAAGGTTGCGCTACGGTCAAAAGACATTTGGCCCGCAGAGACATGATTAAATCCTGGGCACGTGAGCGAAATACTTTTTTTGCAGCCACCCCCTATAAATGAAAAGTACCCCAAACTAAAAAAAACACACACACACACAAACACACAAACACACACATGCCAAGATCAGTGTTGCTCAAATGGGTGATTTCTCGTTTGGCTGCTTTGCGGGGAATGCCCATCACGAGTGTTGTACATCCCTTCGCTTTACACAAGTTGTTTGCCTCTTCAGGGAGCGCCGCTCTTTCCAAGACTCATACGCCCCTTCAAGGCTATCATCATAAGCCTTACATACATACCTTAGTGGTTCATGGATCCCTTGCTGAAAGTCAAAGCTTTTGCGGGCGTTGGCATAAATCCCCCCTTCTTATCTAAGAGTCCATTGGAAGTCTAAGGGTATGGCTGGGAACCGCCAAGATACAAAGAGGCGTCCAACTTTTCCGCGATATTCGCCTTAACCTTCCCAACTGGTGCCCAGGAAACCGACCATTGCAACTTCACTGGTGGCAATCCCCTCACTCCAGTGCAGAAAAACCGATGCCTCGAGCATTGTGTTGGGAGATTCCTCTAAGAATGTTTTCTGGTTTCCATATTACAATTTGGGAGGATTGTATCTCGGCGTCCCTCTTAGTGGTTTGGATGGAGGTCAGGGGCGGTTCCCATTTAGCCTCTACAAGAACCAGGGGTTCAAATCCCCAAGCCACCAATCCAAATGACCAACTGCCTGGGGAGCCATGGTTGCCGAAGTATCAACAAACTCTTGCTTTTGACAGGGATCCAGATCCGACCACTCAAACAGGGACACCCAATGAGCCAAACATCAAGAACCAATGGCTGTCCATTCTCCCCTCCTCCCTCCAAGGCATTTAGCTCTTCCCTCCCTGCACAAGCGGCGAAACCCCATCCATTCCTCTGAACCATCGTTCTTTTCAACAAGTCGTATTGCCCTGAGTTTTTATGGTGGGTTTCTGAAAAAGAAGAAGAAGAACAGATCCTGGGTTCAGAATGCTTGGAAGCTTTGCCTAGACTCGAGATGCTCTCTGCAGAATGAACCATATGCCTACTTCATTTGGACCAACCCTCAGCGACACATGCTCATTCAGCTCGCCCCGAAGAAAAGATCATCAAAGCCAGGAAGACCCCTGGAGGGTTGGAAAATTGGCAAAGGAAAGCAAGCGGAGCTCATGTACCAATCTACACCGACTGTGGATGGACGAAATCCTGCACCAGCTTGAAACACCCCCCACCCCCCTCCGAAAAACTGTCCCATCGAGGTGCCGCCAACAAAGACCTTGCAGGGATCACCCAACCTCGGATGCCCGCACGCGGCGGCCGGGGGGTTAGGGGGGTGGGGGAGTGGGGGAGTGGGGGAGTGGGGGAGTGGGGGAGCGGGGGAGCGGGGGAGCGGGGGAGTGGGGGAGTGGGGTAGTCGGGGAGGGGGGGAGTGGGGGCGAGCTCTTTTCATACCCTTAAGGATAACCCTGCTTCAAGAAAGCACGCCAGCTGAGCCTGTTGCTAGACTATCTCTGGATCTGGCCACAGAATCTGTGTCATCTGTCAACACTGAATACTTTGCACAATAAAATGCCTTCAACTGCCATTCCGGACATCTCATGCTTTTTGAAGAGTCCATAACCTATACAAGAAATATGTCACTGACTCACTTTCTCCATTCAGGATAGGAAAACCCCGGACACCGTCTGCGGTGATCCAATTCGCTTTGACGCGTACACAGATATACCCCCACGCCTATTTCATGGAAAATGCCCACAAACCTTGCAAACAGAATTGCATTATGTTTCATTCCGAAACCTGGAAAAAGACTTTGCTCCCAACTAAATGGTGAGCTTCCTTTTACCCAAGTGAGCTCGCCCTAAAACTTGCTGAAAGATCCTCTTTGCCGGGCTCGAGAGCTTCCACGGAATCGCCGTTGCTCATTCGTTCTCCCACCTCTGTCTTCACCAAAATCCGGCAAGGGAGAGAAGAGGTGGGACAAAAGAAAGGAATGATAGACAGATAATATGATTTCCTGCACACTTGGAGCTGTGAAGAGATGGAGGAGATGATGGGAGCGACTCTGTGAAAGGTAAGCTTCTCCTTGTAAAAGCCAGAATCTCCGTCCCTATCCATCATTCCCGTAACGAATGTGGGTGAGGGCGAAGGGGCTTCTGTTGAATGCAGTTAATCCATCCAAACAGCGAGTGAAGTGAGAGAAATGAGAGAGGAGGAAGAGATGTGAAGTGATTCTCCCGCCCGCGCTCTCGCTTCCTTCCCCTCCCATCTCTTCGCCAAGCTGCCCATGGTCTTTGCCGCTGTCCTCGGGCTGAACACAAGCGGGCTGGTTCGATCGGGGAATGTGACATGGAGTGACCCCGAAATAAAATCCGTCCCCTATGGTTTCCTTTCAGAGAATTCCTAACTTCATTCCAAAAAATCCTGGGTCAGCCGCGCGAGAAAGTCCATCCATCCCATGGCTTCCAAAGCGGTTCATTCCAAAAACCCCGGACTCGGAAGGTCATTCCAGGTCATTCCCTACCTACTGAACACCAGCAATAGAAACGCCCAAAGGAAAGTGCCGCCAGAGCCGAAGGTGCGGACAGATGCACCCAGACCGGGTGGAGTTCAAGGGTTTCCCTTGTAGCAAAGCAGAAAATTTTCACCCCATGGGCGGTTTCCTGTGGCTTCCGCGCAAAACCCCTCCGACGGGTCAGAGACACACCCAGTTGAGGTCGTTCGGAAAGGAACGTCCGAGCAGCACCTCCGTGTCAGGTCCTTTCAAAGTGCGCAAGTTCGACCAACTCATATTAGGGCCCGGGAGAGGGCCACGGTCCCCAAAAGAAGGGAGACTCCTCGAGGCGTCAATCTGGGGTTCTGGAAACTTTAGGCTTCTCAGTCCCTAATGGGCGAAGGGAAACCAAATGGCGACAAGGCAGCCGTTCCGTGGTCCTTGTGTGCTCTTGTTCATTTATTCGTATATCTGTTGTATTGAACTTGTTGCGGGGGACGAACTTATCTGGCAGGATTCTGCTCCGTCAACTTATAGTTCAGGCTTCTAGGGTGCTTTGAACCCAAAAAATGCGTCGTGATTGGAGGAACCAGATATTAGATTATTCATGTCGCCCCTTATATAACCCTCAAACACACATTCGTACATACATGAAGTTGCAAAGGGGCAGTTCCCTCCCTCCCTCCCTCCAGATCCCTCCCTCCCTCCCTCCCTCCAGATCCCTCCCTCCCTCCAAATCCCTCCCTCCCTCCAGATCCCTCCCCTTGTAATGTTGATCACGGATTAATAAACCCCTGGTTGATTTTGATCGGGGGGCTATAGGGTGGCCCCCTGGAGTGGGGCTGACCACTTTTGATCTGGCCCCCGCCCGCCGAATAGGACGGGTTCGACTTGGATCCGGGGTCCATAGTCACTTTGTCCAGCGATCAACTTGGATGACCTCTCCTTGCAAACATTTGGACCGTGGCCCATCGCCTATCTGGGCCTATCGACCCCCAAAACGCTTCCAGCCGGGGGGGGGGGAAAAGACAACAACCTCGCAAAAACCAGAGAGCGAGAGAGAGAGAGAGAGAGAGAGAGAGAGAGAAAGAGAGAGACAAACCTCAAACCTCTGAACCAAAACAGGGAGAGAAAGAAACCAACCTCGAACCACTGAGGTTCACTCCATTTGACTTCTTTTTCCGGTAGCAGATGTTTTCGTCGCCAAGAGGCCCAGCCCTTCTTGGCCGCGAAGCTCATGGTCAGCGGCCTTGAGGCCCCGGGGAAGTTCTGCGTGTCCTCGATCGAGCGCTCACGCCAAGCTCCAGCCCGAGCCCGATTCGGCCCATGCGCTTTTGGTGTGGCGAAATACCATAGATACATCCGTTGTTATTGTTCCCCAAGGGCGGAAAAGGGTACCCTCCAAAAAGTTGCTCCGCTGTTGGTGTGGCAAAAAACCTTGGATACCCTCCCTTCCACTAACATGGCGCCTCTGGGAGGTTTCCTCTCCAAGGGGCCCCATGTCCGGTGCTATGCTAGTTGGAGGCGGGGGTACATCCATGGTTCCCCAAGCGAAGAAAAGGGTACCCTCCCAAAAATTGTCGCGCCAGAGGTTGGGCAGGGATAGGGTTTTGGCCGAAGGCTGGGGTCTTGAAGCCAACCTCCAGACGGCAATACCTCACGTTCAGAGCAAAACCGCTACTTCAGGGACCGAACTCGCGCCATTGAAATTCACCCAACTGTAATCAGAGGCATGTTATCAATAATCCACTTGGGCGTGGCTCAAAACTAAGGAGCTAGGGTCACGCAGGTTTTGGTCGTTCCATTTGCCAAGGTGTGATTTTTGCTGCATTTCTCTGAGCCGCAGCCACTTCAGGGAACATGCAGCTCATGAACAGGAGCCGGTGTGAGTGCCAGGTCCCAAACACGACGTTCAAGACCTGCTGCCCGGGAGCGACGACTGCGCAGTCGGCGTCCGCAGCAAATCTGAAGGTGACCTGAGCTGCAACATGCTGTTTACCCACAGCCTTCCAGCATTACTGTACAGTTGTATGAAGGAAACCACTTAGAGCGCAAAAGGGCAACAGGCTTGTTAAGTCGGGGTTCTTATATCATCCAGCTGAACATCACCCCAAACATCATGGTGTCCTTTTGGCGCTGGTGGAAAAGGCAACGGCTCAAACGCCCAAGCTGATTCGTTTAAGGAGCCTCCACAGTTTTCCAGTGGCACTCCAGAAGAAGGCTCACTTCACTTGGCCCCACAGGACGATGTTTAACTTCCATTTGGTTAAGACCCAGATGAAAAAAAATTAGACACATTTCCAGTAGTGATAGATTCCCTTTAAAACCCAACAGGGGGAAGCAAAAACAAAAAACATTTCAGCAAATGGAAGTTCACCCCTCCCGCTGCCGGGACTCGATGCATTCAAGCCGCGAAGGCATAAGGCGCCTTCTTCTCCTCTTTGGGCGGGCAGACTGTGACGCTCTCCACGTGGCCATACCTGCGTGAGCCGTAGCGGTTGCCGCATTTCATCAGAAACCCCCAAGGTAAAATGGGTGTGGCTCAAAGTTAAACAGGAGGGGCAAACCGCAGGGTTTGGTCCATGTTTCCATTTGCCAGGGCAAGCCATTTTGGTACCCGCTTTTTGAGCCACAGCCAATTCCCTTCTTGATACCTGTGCTCCCTCGGGGGATGTGTTTGGTATCACACAAAGTTGCAACCACGCCTCTTTTCCGACTCATTTGGCCATGGGTCAAAATCCCAATCCCCACTAAAATAGACTAAAATGGGCGGTGCACCTACCCCAAAATGGTACCATTGGCTTTGACCCACAGCCATTTGTTGTCTGCGACTCACCAGGCTTGTGGCAGTTTGGGAGTTCGCATTTGGCCAGTGCTGAGATCCACCTAAGCTATGACCCCACACAAACAAGTCCGAAGTCCTCTTGGAAGTGAACCCTGCTGATTCTGTCGCATCAAAATTCATGGCGTTCGACCCACCAGCCTCAGAGTGTCGGCTGTTCCGTCAACCAATCCGCTCCAACCGGTCACAGGCGACCCTGCCCTCCGAGAACCTTCCCTTTTTCGCTGCTAAATCCTCGGGTTCGCGTTTTCTTTCTGTTTCACATGGTCCAACAGGATTCCCAGGTTTGATCCCAATTGGACAAAACCCCACAACGCGACTCTTGGCGCGAACTCAGACCTGAGACCTTTGACTATCGGTGGTTTCGCTGACATGGGAAAACTAGGTGTTTTGGAAATCGAGTGATGGATGGAGCTGTACGAATGACTCGCGCCCAAAGTTGGATTTTGAGGAAACGTGGACATATCCTGTTGGGAGTGTCTCAAAATAGAAGAACTCAACAAGTGGCTTTTTCTTGGTTTCCTTTGTGTTCGATTGCTGTGTTTCAGGGAACCCCTGAAAGAAGAGACGCTCGAGTTCAAGGCTATCGTTGATTTGTTTTCTGTCCATTCTTCCAAGACCTGGCAACAAACCCACAGAGAGACATAAGCAGAAGTCTGCGCAAAACAAAAAAAAGAAGGACTGATCTGCCAAAAGACACGAAAGTGTTTGGTTGCGGGTCAAACCTGAGGTGCCGGTTTGTTGATGGTTACCACTCCACTGTTGTCTTGGGTGTTCACCGGACCGGAACTTTTGACCGATCGCCATTTCACCGTGGCCGAAATAATCCCCTTGAGGGGTCTCGCTACGTCAGCTCGTCGGTGTATTCACCGGAAGCTCGGAAGCTTGGTAAGCAAAGCTCTGGAAACTAAGCTTGCTGTTTCATTTCCTCACTCCAGCTTTACCTGTCAGTGTTAGAGAAATAGACAGATGGAGGGCAATGAGTCAGTGGGAAGCCCGTCTCCATATCTTGCCCCTTTGTTCTTCTCCCTCCATTCCTTGACCTCTTCGATGCTTGACAGCAAAATACCGGAAACCAACAAGCGCAGGATTGATTTATCTGCACCAACTATTCTGCTTCACCATGTTTTCAGGAACTTCAGCTAAGCCCCAGTCCATCTAGGGATCTTCATGGGTTGAAAAAAACAATCACAATTTGGAAGACCCAAGGTCGAAAGATCTGGCTTGGATTGCTGGGAGTTTCCTAAATGGATACACAAGGCAAAAGACACTTAGAGGGCGTACAACCAAGGTTACCAACCATCCAAGTACCTTCCTTTGTAGGTTCCATAAACATTTGTGCATTTCTCAAACCAATCCAAACCACCAATCAAACCCTGGTTGCTTAGTGGCCAGGGTCTGAAAAGGACACCCCATGTTGCTTGCTCGCAACGTGGGTAAAACGCGCTGCAACCGGGAGATGACTTGACCAAGTTCCGCCGGCTCAGAACGTCTGAGTTCTCAGACGGGGCTCCCTAGATTTCTTAACTAACATCATCACCCCGCCAGAAGGACATACTCTCGTCGAACTGGCCTTTCCAAAAGAGATTTCAAGGAGAAACGGAAACTCACCTACACGCTTAACTCGGTGCAAGTGATATGTAAGCAGGTTTGTCTTGAAATCGGGGACACCTCACACGATTTGGTGGCTCTTGCATCGCTTGGTCTCCCCCCAAATGAGCAGTCGAAACTCACTGTTACCCCACTGGGCATTGGAGGATTCATTGCAGAGTCTGCATTTTTTGCGGGCAGATTAGAAAGTCCCCCACGTCCCTCGCACTGGATCTTTCGACCAAAACCCCACATGAGCCCCGGATAAAGTTGTCTCCCCAAACATCGGAATTTGTGGGGCCCCCAATGCCCTCCCCAAACTAACAGTACAGCAGTAATGTTGTCAGTGTCCGCGTGTTTGAGGGTTCACTTCTCACCTTGAGCTATCATTTTGGGAACCCCTACCCACATGGGGCTGTGGGCATTTTTGAAGGGTACCCCCCCCAGTCTTCTGCTCTCTGATGGGAAAACCAACAGGAAAACCGCCATATGGGTGTAGCTCAAAATGAAAGAGCTACGGTTACGCGGGTTTTTAATCTTTGGTGCCATTTACCAAGGTGCCATGTTGGTGCATTTATTTGAGCCACAGCCATATGTTCTTTCTTTGTTTTTGGTTTGCAGGGGGCGCCGCCGCACAAGAAGGCACAACCAAGGAGCTGAACCCAATTCAACTCGATCGACCCATCTCGCCTGCTAAAGTGTTGACCCAAGGCTTGCCTGAGACGTGTGGGAGACTCTCTCAGGGTTCGGAGCTGGGAAAAAAGAGAAAAAACAAACGTGAGTTGGCCATTTTCTGTCTAAACGTTCAAGGGCTTTTTGGGGTTCGGAGTTTCAGGGTCTGGATGCTTGTGTAAACTTGGATAAAAACTCCTGCCAAGTGGTGCAGGATTTTGCGCATTCACGGTCCGGAGTACCAAATACGGGTGCCACCCCCCCAAACCCCTTTAGTTTCCCTTTCAGTCAGCCTCAATTGGGCACCAAATCGGCTTCCTTTCTTCAATCTGGCGCCGTGTTTTAAGAGAGGTCGCTAACCAAAAAGCGGTGCTCCTTTTTGGCTTTCCATCAAACCCACCAAACGGGCGACGCTTTTCTCCGAGAAACATTAAAACACACACACACACACACACACACACACACACACACACACACACACCCACACCCACACCCACACCCACACCCACACCCACACCCACACCCACACCCACACCCACACCCACACCCACACCCACACCCACACCCACACCCACACCCACACCCACACCCACACCCACACCCGCACCCGCACCCGCACCCGCACCCGCACCCGCACCCGCACCCGCACCCGCACCCGCACCCGCACCCGCACCCGCACCCACCCACCCACCCACCCACCCACCCACCCACCCACCCACCCACACGCACGCACGCACGCACGCACGCACGCACGCACGCACGCACGCACGCACCACACACACACACACACACACACACACACACACACACACACACACACACACACACACACACACACACACACACACACACACACACACACACACACACACACACACACACACACACACACACACACACACACACACACACACACGCCCCCTCTCCGGTTGCCGAGGCGCTCCGCCGTCCGCTCCGGCAGGCCACCGACGAAGACTTTGAGGCCGTTCCGGACCGCCTGGCGCGCTTCTCGGGCGCTTTTGTCGGCACTTAGGCGCTGTGGCGTGGTGGCCACGAGATCCCGGCGAATGTGTGTGTTTTTCAACTTCACCTCTGACAGTGAAAAATACCAATGCTCCCAACTCTCTCTATGCATCATTCATTTAGCTCTTGAAACCAAATAGAACTGGGGTCTTATTTTATTGGCCCATGCCAGTGTGATATGTTGTGTTGGAATCCCCAAAAGTGGTGGTTGGTCCACACGGGGTTTCCCTAAGGCCCCTTAGCGGAACAGATATTTTAAGAAATCTCTCAGTGGGGGGTACAGGGAGGGGAGGGTTCCAAAAGGAACGTTCAGTTGAACCCTAGAGAGTCAATAGAAGCCTGGGGCTCTCCACTCCCCCTTGCACATGCCTCCGGGGGATCTGATACATGGGGGGAGCCAAGGAGCCAAGCGGACAAAACCACCAAACCGCCCTCGGCGGGCTGCAAACAAGGCCCTCAAAACCAAATCCCCCACCCCAAAAAAAGTAAAAGAACGAAACAACTGAAGAAGCAAACTGAGAGGATTGTAGTCCAGCCGCCACGAACTCGGGGGTTGGGGTTGGGACCTTCCTCGAGTGCGCCTCACGCATGTTAAGCTTGGAACGTGGCTGTGGTGCGAAAGGCAAATGCGACCGTGGTGTGACACATCTCCCAGACCTCGAGCGGAAAGGGCCAACATTCCTTGTGGCCTTGACTGGAATGATGGTCTCACCCAACCAAAAAAGGCTTGCCAACTCAACAGCTGGGCACATGGAAACCTCCCGTTTGAATAGGCATCCCCAAACAGCAGCCTGACAGGCTCCTGCCATTTGCTAAGGCCCCTGGAGAAAAATGAGAACATATTTCCAGTGAAATCGATCCCCTTAAAACAAACCAGGGACAATAAATAATATGGGTCTGTCTTTTTTTGAGGGTACCCCATTTTCAGGAACAACCACAAGTTGAAAACCCGCCATTTTCGGGGTCCCCCCCAAAAAAACGACACACCCATATATTCATTTCGGCACATGGAAGGTGCTTGCGCCGCAAAAATGCCCGCCGCGCCGCGAACCCCCGGCGCCTCGTCGTCGTGAGGCTTCCCCATGCGCGGTGTCCCACGCGCCGGGGCTTTCCGCGAGCCAAGGGAGCCCCCTTGAGGTAGATTTGCGGAGAACATGTCTTCAGAACCCGGGCAAAGCGAAACCGCTCGGTTGACTATTTGGTTGGCTGGTGGGTCGGTTGCGCGGGGGCTGGCGTGGTTTCTGGCTATCAAATGGTTTATGACCTGTGGTCCATCCTGACCATTTGACGGCGACGTTGGCTGATTCCAGGTTTGAGGGCAACAAACAAAAAGGGATCGCGCTCTTGCTCGGGTGGAATCCACTGACCTGACGGCCGGTGACATGAGCTAAGGGTGGACAAAATCCGCAGAACACAAATCGACTTCGTAGGTGCTGCCTGGCCATTTGGGCGATTGTCCGAACACAAAGACACTTGAAGAGAATGTTCTGCAGGACATGGGATTATATGTGTGTTCGGAATCCGGTATAGGTGTTCTAAAACTCTTGTAGCACATTCTCGGGTACGGAATGAAAATCTGAGGCATCATTTCTCTTGGTAGGAGTAAAATCATCTCTTCCCAACCTGCATGCAAAAGAACAAGCCAAGAGCAGTCAGTTGTGTGAAGCATAACTATTCACCAATCAATCATGGAAACCCACGAGGCCCGAGGCAGCAAAACCCAAGGTTTCTACAAATTGTCCAAGGATCAATAAGATTCATGCAACGGGCTAAATCATTAGAATTTGGAACGGGTTTTGTACAGGGTTTAAGCCCAAAAATAGTCATGATTATAGGAATATGCTGTTGGTAATTAATTAGCCACCTGCGTTAACCCTTTCTCTAATTATGGAAGTGGACAGCGGCTTCCCTGCGAGAACAAGCAATCTTCCAACTTCCCCCCCCCCCCCCCCGCCACATTTACATATCAACAGGGACAACAGCCCGGAATTCGGGGCCCCTTTCACCATGAATTGGCTTCCCTTGGCAAGTGACTTTGTTTGCCTCCCAAAAGGTTGAACACCCCTTTTTCCGAGCGGACACCCCGATTTGACCCTGTCTGCTAAACAGGCCTCTCGCAGGATCTGCACTTGCCCCAGGACGGCTGGCATCCATACCTTGCACGGCGATCTGAGGCCGGTCTGTCAAAGGGGGCAATGGCCATGGGCAACCCACCACCGTATCGATATGAGAGGGCTAACTTGGTTGACGTTGGAAAAGGATCAAAAAAATCTGATTTTTGGCAGTTAAGTGGGGATGTTCCCCAACAACAACCACGCTCAGGGAATCGGAGTTGGGCCTTGTGAAATATGCGACTTCTTTGCCAAACTTGTCGCACGCGGTGTTTCGCAGTTCCGGCAGTCCGGAAAACGGCTTCTTGGTATCTTCCTCCAGGCAAACTTGATTTTGGCAGGCCCTTGGGACCTGTGAAAAGCGCCTTTGCAGAACCCCACGCTTTCCACACGGGTTGAGGAACCCGGCGCGTTCCCAGGGTCGTGTTCTGAGGTGATCTGGAGTCTGTTCGGCCAAGCCTTCAGATGGTTGTGGGTTTGTGTGAGCCCTACCCCCTGAGGCAGGCAAACTGGCCAACAATGGCCTATTAAAAGTCCTACAATAATTCCAAGACCTGAAACAAGGAATCCCCAAGTAAAGGACTCACATCATAGTATTCGTGTTACCCCCTTCTAAAGGCCAACTTGCATACCCCACATGGACATACCCCAATACCCCACCTGTAGGCCATGTATAGGGCTGGATTTTGAGATTTTGAGGTCTGCACCCTGTATGAGCCATGTATAACCACTGATTTTTGGGACTTGTCCAGTTTTGGGTACGCAAGTTGTCCCTCAGACCCATGAGCGAGCTCGCCAAAGGCAACACGACACAACCAACGCCATCGGATCGACGGATTTTTTGGGCGCCGCGCGAGCCAAGCGACATGGGCCATGGAGGACGCGCTAAGGGCGCGGGTCCCGCGGGCGTTTCCCCGCGGGTCCCGACTGCTCAGAGAGAGTTTCGGGGTGGAAAGCTCGGGAGAGCACTTTCTCGGGAAGCGATACGGACAGGATGACACGCCCCGATTTTTCTAGCACCCTGACTTGTCGACATGTGTCCCGGGGACAGGATGCTTCACTTTTGGGGGGAAACACCCCCCGCCCCCTGATCTGCCGGGTGGATTCATTTGGATGAAGAATAGGCTAAAGGATTGGTTGTTCAAATGAAGCTTGCGCAACCCTGGTGCCTGGTGAGCTGGAACAATTCAACCCAAAAATATGCTTCCCTCCAATTGGTGGCTTGGGTTGGTTTTTGTAATTGGCTTAGATTGGTGGTTTGGAGCTGCTTTCTGGTTGGGGGGGGTGGTAAATTCCCCAAACCAGTCCACCAATGGATGAAGGGTTACCTGACTTTGTCACTGACACCCCTGGTTGCGAAACAATATGACCGACCCCCCTGCAGTGCTATCTTTAGGTAACAAACATAGGACCCTTTTTGGGCCACCATCCATCCGTCAGCCATTCAGCTAGCCGGCCATTTGCGCGCGCGACCGAACATCATGGTAACCCAAGCCCCCGTCCCATGTTTGCCACGGGCCGCCAGAGAGGGGGCACGAAAAAGCAACCAAGGGACCCTTCAGCTTCTATCAGGGCTGCTTAGTCGGGCCAGCCCTTGGGACCTAAGCCCCGGTAAAAACTCCAGAAGGCCTAAGACTTGTTTAGCTTCGTTGGCATCCAATTGATCAGCCCACTTCCCCCTTTTCACCAACCCCGGGCAGTGAGGGAGGCATTGACCGCCTTCTTCGAGAATGGAAGCAAGCCACCGGAAAAGTTAAACACAGTGGTATCAACGCAAGTGAGACCAAATCCATAGGCCCCTGTAATTCGAACCATGTCTTCCACAGCTTCCCATGGAATTGTTTCGAGGGGGAAATGGAAAGCTCCATTTGAACAGACAAGGGCTGCTCTTATTCGACGCAAGGGTAGATAAGAATGGTCCCTGTAGTGCGAAATTAAACTGGGCTGTCCTGGACATCCCCACTAAACACTAAAAGGCTGACAAGCTAAGGGGATGGCTGGGAGCCAAGTAAAGACACCCAACCAATTGTCTACCTTTAAGCTTCAAATATCCGAAGCCTTGCAACTTGGTTCACTTGGGGCCAAAACCCGGCTGATAGAAAATCACAAAAATGCTTTGGACGTCCCCTCCCGAACCAAACATGGACAGTCGACCGGGCATTTCAACCGAACTTCTCGAGGCTGTGGGGGGATCATGCCCGTTGGCATGCGTTGCCTCAATCTTCATATCCCCCCCTGGACGGCCATACTTGGACGTTCGGTTTGCCACCAAGTTAGTAAGTGGTTAGCCGCTCGGGTTTGCTCACCTCCCCCAAACAAAAGGCCGGGTTAACCCCACATTCATAGGAGACCTGAACAAAGTGGGTATCTTGGATTGCCAACAACTTACTTTGGCAAGGACCCAAGCAGGTTGCCCCCCCCCCTCCCCCCGCCTTTGACTAAGCCCTTGCTCCGATCTGCACCCCGGAACCCTAAAACCTAGGCTGAGAAAAGGCAGCGTTCGAAGCTGGTGTGCCACCCCCCTCCAAATGAAGACGCTGAAACAAAAAACAAACAAACGAACAAACAAACAACACATACAACACACACACACAAACGTATCAGACAAACAAACAAATCAGCCAACAAGCAAGCTCAGTCGCTTCATAAAATCTGTAAGCATTGCACCAACGCCTTTCTAGTTCGCTCCATGTGCGGTGAGCCCTTGATCTCAAGACGTGTCTCTCTCACCGCTGCGCAAGGCGCCAAGGCGCGAAGGAGCTTAGCAAGCGCCGGCAGAAGAGGGAGCATCTGCCCCCACAACTTCTCAACTCATGGATATGTGCTGATTGAGGGTACCCGTGCTTTGGGATGCAAATAAAGGATTAATTTAACCACACATGCATATGAACCAACCCACATGGACGAAGAATTCCCGTCTAAACATCACAAATTGAGGGCAATTGACTTTTAGGCTCTCTTCACAACTCCTTGTGGATTCCCCAGCCTCAAAACTCGCCCAAAAGAAAGCGCTGGACCCGGACACCGAGCCTATCACTACATGGCTCTGCATTTTGCAGCGCCCTAACGCCCCGATTCGATGTGGAGCGGTGGATCAGCTCTGGGCAACCCTTCAACCCTTCTGGCGCACACTGCTGGCCGAAAAAAACATGGACTTTTCACCACCATGTTGGTGTCTCTCAAAACAGGGACCCTAAAATTCAAAATCTAGTGAGTTTCCTTTTGGGCTCCTTGAGCCCTTTTTTGAGGGTACCCCAAGAAAAAGCACACCCATTTCCTCAAGAGTTCCGCAACCCATGTTGGTTGAATACTCTCCAATTTGGTTTTGGGACGCGTCCCCGAGCCATTTTCCGCCATGTCCACGTCGATGCCCAGATCCGAAGCGACTCACCGGCCGTAGGCTCGGTAGCCTGGCGGGCCCTGGAAAGAGGGTCCCCGAGAAAAAAACAAAAAGGAGTTGCTCCAACAAAACTGGGCTTGTTTGATTCCGGCCCCATATTTTGTTCCGCGAGTTTGAAGGCAACTCGCCCACACACATGGGAAACCTGCATTTGGGTCCGCATTTGTTTGAAGCTACCCTTTTGGGGTCTGACTATGTTGTGTATATACATATATATATATATATGTATAGCCCATTAAGCCATGCATGAAAAGTGGCCCACTTCCTTGATTTACGGGACCAAATCGCTGCTCATGTGAGGTCTGTTGCAACCCGCTGAAAACGAAGTGAGCAAGCCACAAGGGATGGAAGTCTTGCGGGGAAAAACGAGAAAAATCAACACGCCGCAAGGTTTGGTTGGGTTGGCCCTGATAAACCTGTAGTTCTGACAAACCTGGAGTGAGGGGTTGTCCCGCCTTTTGAAGGGGGTAAGAAGACGGTTGAAAGGATTCAACCCCCAACTTCTCCCTGGCATTATTTTACCAAGGGGATGGCAGGAATTACCCTCCCAGCATGGAATTTGCCTGGCCCCTGGAAGACCTTAAGACGGCCTCGTAACCCAAGGTTCAGCAAGGATTACTTGCATCTTCGGTCACGTAAGTGGTTGGCCACTTCAGGTTTGACCACCTCACAACAAGGTTAACCCCACATAGCGGGACTTCTAAGTGGGTGACAAAGGACGAAGGATCTTTGTCGGGCTTCACCCAGTCAAGCGAGTTCCAGTGTCGGCAGGAGTTGACCCCTCGAGTCGAACAAACCAAAAACCTCGAAGTCGAAGGCATCTCTTCACAGCATTCCCGGCTCTTGCGGCGGGTTTCGAGCTCCAACTTTGTGCGCTTTGGAAAATCTGTGGTTTGAAACCGGATCCAAGGAGGCTGTCCCTCCAAAAACGGCACAGGTGACCCTTGTCCGCGCCTTGGGCCTGGTACCCACCCTTCTGCGGTGCCGCCTGATAGGTCCGGCCTCCGGAGCCAGGTGGCCAAGTGGCCAAGGAGCCCGGTTTTGGTCGGCACCCCAAAGCCGAAAGCTATCCTTTTTTTCCAGACCAAGGGTCCCAGGGTTGGGAAAAGCATTGGATCGCAATGTCGGCCTTGTTTTTGGTAGGTGGTTTGTTGGGCTTTCCCCTCTAAAAATAAGTTGAGAGGCGCCTTTTGCACTGAGTGTCTGCAAAAAAAGACATATCTCTGGGGGTGGGGCCTTAACTTCCCAATGTGGGGCCGACTTTGCAGGACATCTACCCTTCCACCTCAGTGCACAGGTACTGGTTGGGAAGACGTCGATGCCAAAAGGGAAATGGACAAACCTGGAAAACCCTGATTGATACATAGAAAAGTGTCCCCTTGCGGGGGTGGGGGCAGATCACAAAAGACTTTTGGCGGGGGATACCCCCTTTTCATAGTTTAGTCATCCGGGTTCAACATCAAGAGGCACATCCATGCTGGTTGGGAACACGTCGGGATGACTTGCAGAACGTACTGATCACGGCGCCCTTTCAAGCATCCGATCCAATGTGTCCGGACCACAAGGACACAATTAGAGCATAAGCATGTGATTGAAGTTGATTAAATGGGGGTTAATGAATATTCCTTGCCCCCAAATGACCATGTGTAAGTGTTTTTCCCCATCTTGTGAAAATTGTTGATCTTTGCAGTGGTTTTCCCCTAGATGGACCCAAATCTCATCCCATGTAAAGGACCTTTCGATTACCACGCATACATATCAATCAGCCTCGCTGTGAGTTTCAAGCCGGGTCAGACCGGGGTTGCAAGTGAGTCACAATCAAAACCCAGCAACAGAATGGTCGACCCAGAACCATGTAAAGAACTAAGAAGGCGGATATCCGCAGCTATTTATGGCTGGGATCGTCCCTTATAATGACTAACCTTCACTTGCCCGGATTTTGGTTGTGGCTCCAGTGAGGAGCCAAAACTGGTGCGCGCAAGACTGGTGGAAGATCAGCCCCTTGACCCGTGCGGCAAGCTGACAAACAACTTTCCAGCCCTTGCTATGTAGGCCGCAAGATTTGAAGCTTTGCAGCTACCACTACAAATGAACAGAACCCAAAAACGGAAAAAATAAAAAAAAAAAATAAATAAATAAAAAGCGTTGCCACCACGAAAAAACGAAGAGAACGCAAACACTTAATATATATATATATATATGGTACCCCCTCCCATTGACTCTGATTTTTTTGGCTGCATGACTTTGAAAGCAATCTTGGAAGCAATCTTGGGTTGTCAGCCCAGGGGTGGAATAAGGGGAATAAGGATCCTTATTCCCCTTATTCCCCTCAAACCCAAGAACCCAAGAACCCAAGATGCACAGAGGACTTTTGGAAGCAATCTTGGGTTGTCAGCCCAGGGGTGGTCCTTATTCCCCTTATTCCCCTCAAACCCAAGAACCCAAGAACCCAAGATGCACAGAGGACTTTTGGGAGCAATCTTGGGTTGGCAGCCCAAGAAAAAAGGAAGGGACATGAGGATGCTTATTCCCGTTCTTACCTTCAAACCCAAGATTGCTTCCAAAAGTCCTCTGTGCATCTTGGGTTCTTGGGTTCTTGGGTTTGAGAGGAATAAGGGGAATAAGGATCCTTATTCCACTTATTCCCGTTTCTACCTTCAAACCCAAGATTGCTCCCAAAAGTCCTCTGTGCATCTTGGGTTCTTGGGTTCTTGGGTTTGAGGGGAATAAGGGAATAAGGATCCTTATTCCCCTTATTCCCTTCCTCCGCTCAGACTTGGCCTTTGCATCTTGCCAAGAGAGTCGAAATTCTGCTATATTCAGCTCTCAGGCAGCTCAAGTCCTTATTGTCTGTCTCCTCCTTCTTTCTGCCATGGCTTCCTTTGACGTGGTTGGCAAGGTCAGGTTCTCCAATGGCGCAGCCGAGCTGCGAATCCAACCAGCGTCTAGCCCTGCTTCATCCCAAGCTTACAAAGTCGACAAGGAGAAGCCTCGGGTCACTCTAGATGAAGTTCTTGAACAACACGAACGCGGAGCAATCAAAATTCATGACAGCCGGCTTCCATTGCATCAACGCGCCTTGCGTTCCATGATGTGCAACACACAGAAAAACGAGAAGCTTCTACGTGACCTGCAAGCACCTAAGGGCCATGTTCGGGGACGCAAGCGTCGTGACCAGCTGGCCATCCTGGACGCAAACACCCAGGACCCGCTGCCAATCCAAGACGCCCCAGTCCAGCAAGAGCAGCAGTTGGCCGAGGACCACCAGGGGACCTCCGAAAAGGATGAGGGCATGTCCGAGGACCACCATGGGATCTCCGAAAAGGATGAGGGTGTGTTTGAGGACCAGCAGGGTGTCTCCAAAAAGGATGAGGGTGTTTCCGAGGACAACCATGGGATCTCCGAAAAGTATGAGGACGTGTCTGAGGACCAGCAGGGTGTTTCCAAAAAGGATGAGGGTGTTTCCGAGGACCACCATGGGATCTCCGAAAAGGATGAGGACGTGTCTGAGGACCAGCAGGTGATCTCCGAAAAGGATGCGGGCCTCTCCAGTCAAGAGCCACCCCACCAAGACCAAGACATGCCTGAGAATAATCAAGGTCACTCTGAGGACTCAGGCGACGACTCCTCCTCTTCAAGCTCGTCGTCTTCAGATTCATCTACGCCCACACGAGCTCACAATGAGAGTGTCTCCGCGCAACTCGAGCTCAAGGAGCTTGAGTTGCAAGAGGCTCACGCTCGCATTGAGATCTTGGAGGGTGACATTCAACAATATGAGTGCGAACTTGAAGAGCTTAGGGCACATTTGGCTGAGGAGCGTGCCTCAAAGAGGGCCAGGAAGTAGAAGCCTGTATAGCTGTCAAGCTGTATTCAGAATCTTCTGTAAGTAACATAGCCATCATTGGCAGACGGTACTATACATGTGCACATACTCTTGTCCGGATCTGCTCCTGTGAGAGGTGACAAAAAAGATGTCTGCTTTTGGTTGCCTTTTGATGTGGTAGCTTGCAGCAGGACATCATGGCTTGCACGAATGCATGACATTCCTGAGTTTGATATGTGAACCTGTTGCTTTCCAGCTTAGAGTTCCCAAGTAGTTGCCCCTAAGGCACACCATCTTCTTATTCCATGTCCAGCATGTTAGACGATGCCATGGCCCTACACTCCGGCAAAGAGTGGGTGTATGAGACCCACACCACCCCCAAAATGGCTTGGCACTCTCGTGGGGAAATTTCAGAACCCATCCTCTTGTCAGACTTCTTGGACAACTCATGTCGCAACTTGAACGAAGCGAAAGTGACCTCCATAGCCTTCGATGTCCACAAGAATGTGCCAGAATTTAGCGGTCTTGCTCAGATTGGGGAGCTTCTGTCACAAGGCAACATCGCAGATGTACCCTTTCCACTACGTCTTCAAGGGCCTCTTCCTCCCAAGGCAACCATGGGCGTCATCATCGAAAACCACCATGATGGAACAATGTCTCTGATCAAAATTCTGCACTTCGCCAACAAGATCACTGCTGCTGCCGCCCAGCGCCTGATCACAGGAGAGGGCTTCGTGCCTGTGTCACGCCCTGGGCCATGGGCGCATCGCAAAGCTGTCCAGTCCTTACTGGATCGTCTTCCCGGCTTTCGCGTGATGTGGGCGAGCCTGACAAAAAAGGCTCCTCTCCAAAGGGCTCAGTCTTCTCAGTGGGCACCTGATGACGAGGCGCTTAAGGAGGGCATCTTGTTTATCAATGCCAATGCACCAGAATGTGACTCGCAGAATGAACAGACCTATTGGATCCTATGTTCCATCAAGGAGGGCTCTGGCACACCAGTTTCTGGGTGGCCAGAAGCAAAGGTCAGATTCATGGCTCAAAACAAAAGCCGTGGCCTGGCCGGAGCGCAGCCTGAGACTGACTTCCCCCTCACCATGTTCAGCTTGAAGCCCTTCATGTCTGATGTTCTTTTGCCAATGGTTATGCCGATGTTGCTGACTTATGGCATCATGATGGTGGGCTTACCAGGCGTCGGCAAGACACCCTGTTTGATCACCCTTGCCATGGCAATTGGACGTTACCACGTCCGGCGTCTCTCTTTGACAGCCTCGCCGGGCTGGCGTCGAGCCAAATCTCTCGACAACTTCAGGCATCGAGTCCCCCAGGTACAAGAGGCCGTCTTTCTCGATGATCCTTCCAGGGACAAGATCGATCTAGCCGACATGAAATCGTTCCTTACTGCGGATGAAGACCAGACTTGCTCAGGCAGGTACAATGATGTCAGGCTGGTCAGAAATGGCATGAGGGCATATGCTTCCAACGACATCGGTGAGGGGGATGAGCCTGAGGACACCTACCGCAGTGACATCGAGCCCGACGAGTTCTTCAAGTTGCTCCGCAAAACATTTCCAGAGTCCAAGCAAGCAGACGTGCTGGCAGTGCTTAAGCGGACAATTGTCATGGTCTTCGGGCAGAATGGTCTCTACTTGCGCTTCCCGTCCCCCAACTATGGTGCCCTTGTCCATCGCATTGTGGCAGACGATGTTCACAAAGATCTCCTTGCCACCAAGGACAAGCCTGTGTATGCTGCGTACAAGCTGGGTGATATGGTGAAGGGAAGCTACTATGAGAGCGAGGTGGAGAAGGAGCAGAAGATCATCGATGAAGGCATGATGAAGCTACAGCAGGCAGGCCGAGCACAAGACTATGTGGAGAGATGCAACAAAGATCTCAAAGAAGCTCTCAAGCAGGTGGCACGCATCCCAGAGAGCTCCTTTGTGCCAACTTCTCAGTCTTCAGAGGACCCGCCTCTCCTGCCGCCGGTGCCTCTCAACATCGGCTGCAACGCGCCAAAGCGCTTGCGAGAGGGCGACTTCATCTACCCAGACTCCAAGCCGGACAAGCGCCTCCGGCACAAAACGAGCTTGCTCATCTCTTGCGGGGGAGGAGCAGCCTCATCTGTTGCCTCTGGTGATCCACAACCGCAAAATGCCGACCAATGTGCAGAGCCTGAAGAGCTTCTGGCTGCAGCAGAAACAGCCGACATGGAGGACACTGCTGCAGACGAGGATGCAAGCCACTTTCTCCACGACTAGAGCGTGAACCTGCTTGAGTTCTGAGTGTTGGGCTATGCTGCGAGAATCTATACTCTTGCTTGGTGAGTAGTGGTTACTACTGCCATAAAATTCAAATTCAAAGATGAAAGCTGTGTGCCCGCGGAAAAAAATAAGCTCGCTGCAAGACTGCAATTGCAAGTGCAACCTTGATTGATTTCCGACTTGCCTTGCACTGTGTTGCCATTGAATCACCTAGGGCTCGTAGTTACTGCGATTGTGACATGGCAGCTCGACTCAACCCCGGGGTTGTGAGCAAGCGGGGGAAGCTCCGTCGTGTCCACAAGAGGCCAGCCACGAAGAAGAGCAAGGAGTATAACAAAGTGAAGTACGTGCGAGGTCACCGAGATGTACCAGCAGCTGGTGTTCGCATGGATCGAGCTAAGTGGAAGCGCAACCTCGCTGAGATCCTGGGTGCTAGCAACAGTGGGATTACCAAGATTTTGGAAAAGGACGGCATCCTTCCAAAATGGCACGGTAAGCGTTGCCCCCAATGCTGGAAAGGCACTCTTGCATCCAAGATGCATTGCGGCAGTGCAAAGTACCAATGCAACAACTATCATTGCAAACGTATTGTCAGCCCGCTGCACTTGCATCCCTTCTTCACTACTGGCCGTGGCCCTGGCTCTACTCCTTTGCAGATGCAGGCGGCAGTTCTCTTCATGATCCTCATTGGTGCTTCCCACACCCAGATCAGGTTGGCCTTGGGTGTGAATCACAAGCTCATTGAAAAAATGAGATCCAGCCTAGCGCATACCAGGCAGCTCTTTGTCGAGCAGGAGGAGAAGAAGATCTCCTTTGGTGGCAAGAAGCAGTGGCAGGATGTGGAAGCTGATGAGTGCGCCTTTGACAAAGCAGATATGACCAAGGACGTCGCGTACAAGGAGGCGGTCAAGGCAGGCAAGCCCATCCTGTGGGAGCAATGGAGTGGCATGATGGCCCGCGGCAAGCCATCTACACTCATCATGTCACGCCTTAGCCCAGCCTTGACGGTGCGGAGAGCTCCGGGGCCGGGGGCAATCCGCAAAATTGACTGGGCCCCGTTAGCCAAGAAGCACTTGCAGGGCCGCCATGTCATCCTGCATACGGACTCGGCAAAGTCCTACAAGGCCAAGGTGGATGGCGTGCACCATGACTCAGTTGTCCACTGCAAGAAGCTGATCACACTCAAGAATGGGAAAAAGAAATGGAGCTCCCCGCAATACGTGCGAGTGGTGACTCACAGGCTCCGGGATGGAACCCAGCTGAAGGTAAAAGCAGGCACCCAACACGTGGACAGGGCTTGGCGGTTTATTAAGGACCGGTTAAAATTGAACCAAAGGGTTCGAGCTGGGTCCAAAGCAATCAGGAGCCGCATTCGTTCAGCCCAGTATGAGTACTGGATGCGGGGCCAAGATCTCTGGATCAAAACTGGAGATCTGGTGAAGGATGCAATGGCTCCTTTTGTACAGAAATAGGGAGAGTTTTCTGCAGCAGAAAACAAAAAAGCGCGAAGTGCGTCTCACTGCCTGCTTTCCAAGTAAAGTTCCACTGAATGAAGCTCTCACTGCACCAAAAAAAACACACACATAAATCTTCTGCTGTCACCTGTCAATCAAACACAAGCAAATCATCTGCTACCATCTGTCAGTCAAGCACTCACTGCACCAAAAAAAACAGAGTCGCTGAGGGGGGGGGGGTAGCATATATATATATATATGCTCACATAAGTATGTTTAAGCAGGAGGGGGGTCCTACCATATATATATATATATGTAAGCTACACGTACTTCAGTTGAAACCCGCAGGCTCGCCACAAGACCTGCCTCCAAGAAGACCTGATCACAACCAACTTATGCCCCAAACCACTTGGGCCTTAGGGCAAACGCGGCAGATACTCCACCGGGATAAGGAAGAACCTGAACAAGAAGCTTAAGGGAGTCCGACTTTGCCGGTTGCAAATCCAAACCCTTTGTGTCGAAATCTTGCCAAACCCAGTGCTTCCAGGCGTTTCGCCACTGGTAAAGGGAAACCATCCATCCACAATCCATCCAAAACCCAGAGGCGCTCACCGCCCTCCTTTTCCCCCTGGCACCTTCTTGCTTTCCGCTGCTTCATCTCGTGTCAAAAAAAATGTTGGCGGCCGGAAAAAACAACTCTTTCTGGGTGCCCCTTTCGTGGAAAAAATCCGCTCCAAAGGGACGGCACGCTCTCCAGCCCCAGCGCCATTCTTCGCCCGGCCGGCGCCGCGCCCCGCGCTAAACGCCGAGCTCGGGCTGCCGGGCCGGCGCCCTTGTAGGTGGTCGGCGCGCCCTCGGCTCACCGCCCGCCCGTGAGGCCGAGGCAGCCAACTCTTACTGGGGCTCTGGCGGACGTCTGGGAACGGGTTTTGGTTTCCCCACCAAAAACAAACGGTTTTTGGTGGACACCCCACAAGCTCAAAGGAAAGGGGGAAAACCAAACGTGTCCACCTTTGCGATGTTGTGAACCGAACGAAGCCAAGTGTCTTGTGGTTCATCGTCTTTCTCGGAACGGACTTGGAGCTCCAAGACCTTTTTGCATGGACCCAGGTGGCGACCCATAAATCCCCTCGAGTCAATAAGCTAGAGTTTCATGCTTGGAATTCATTTGTTCATACATGCCTTTCACAAGCGTCATGCGCAGAAACCGCCCCCATCCTCCCGTCCACATTGCCATGGAACCCACACTTGCTGAATGGATTTGCCATTCAAAAAGCCAACTTGTTTGTTGGCTTACCACTCAAAAGGCCTTCCAAAAAGTATGGAGTCCAGAAACAGTGGAAGTGACGATCAAAGGTGCAAAGGGCAGCCATGTCACTCGATTGTCAACCAAGTCTGAACCAAATCCAGGAAGTCTACCCACCGGGCGAGATGCACTCTAAAAACCCATCAAGGAAGACACTTATAAAGAACTCAGACGGAAAAGGCCTCGCAGAAGGTTTGGGACCATTCCCCATAAATCCTTGCTCGGCTTTGAACGAACGTTATGAAATGCTCGGCGCCCTGGACAAATTAAATGGAGGGAGAATGAGTAAGTCATGCCGTTGCCTCGGTTTCCCATAGACCGGATATTCCCGTCGAACCTATAAGAAACTCCTCCCACCACCCAACATACAGCACCACACCTGAATCTTTGAGGGTGGTGTGTTTGGGGGTCCCGCCAAAGAAGGGGGTGACTAGGGAGCTAAGCAACAATGACAATTTGGGGCACCACTAGAAAAGTCACGACTATGGGAAGTTCAGCTCCTTAAGTTGAAGGCCGGAAGGCCAAAAGAAGCAAAACTAAACCCTCAAGTTTCCTTGGCTTTGATGTCTCCCAAACCAATCTTGACCACCTCTCCACTGCCTCAGGCCATTCTGTGGGATCCTTGCAGCACAACGTTCCTGGTCAAATCGCCGGACGGAGGGCAACCGTCACTTAGTCTCAACGTGGCGCACATCAGAAAAGCTAAATGGTTCACATCGCTGGCAGAGAGCAAACCCATTTTTATATGTTCAAATGTTGGTCATACAGGTGGTCGACCCAAAAAAATAAAAGCAAAAGCGGTTAAATCCAAACCCGGCAAGTCTGGCTCGCCTTGTAGGTGGTCGCGGGGGGCTTGTAGGTGGTGACACCACCCTTGTAGCCGCCCTCACGGTGATGCGCCCGCGATGTTTTCCGGGGCTCGGCCGGAAAACATAAGGGACGTGGGCACAGACCAGCACATTCCCATGGGAAAAAGGGCACCCTGTTGCGGTACTTGATTCAAAGGAAACTTCAATCAAGCGAAAACGGGGCACTGGGTTTCTGCTTCCTGGAAATGAGTTCCATACCATTACTCTAGTTCCACTTGGTGGTTCCAGAGAAGAAGCCGCCCGGTCTTGGCCACGGTCAAAATTCACACGGGTGGCTCGTCCTTTTTTTAGTGGTCCCCCCAAAATGGTTGGCTTCTTTTTGGCTGCCTTTAAAACCAACCAAAAAGGGGTACCATTTAACAAAGACACATATGGGAAAATGGTGGCTCGCCGGGCGGTCATGGCTCGCCCCTCTCCCCCACCGATGGAGCAGAGCGGTTTCATTTGGCCGAAAGCAAATGGGGCGTCCCTCCAATCCTTTGCGTAAGTCATTTTCCTTCCGGGACGCTCCGCGCAACAAGCATCTGGGAATCACGATCTGAAGCCTTCTCCGCGACACAAACCGATGCCTTCCGCATCCGCTCTCCGAACATCGAAGCCGAACATCGAAGATCCGGATCGGCAACAGGTCCCAATCGGGTGCCACGGACCCGACTCTTGGCTGGTGGTGGTTCTACCTGGCGCCCTGTCGGCGCCCTGTCGGCGGCCAATGCGTTCGGACTTCTCCCTTTTGCGCTGACAGCGCAACATGTCTAGGGGAGCCTTCAGACCTGCCTGAGGCGATTGGAGACACTCCCGCCATTCTTTTTTTTCGCATAATTACCCATGAAGAACCCAGCATGTTTTTGTTCTTTTCTTGTTACCACCTTTTTTTTGTTGGGTTTTTGGATCCAGCGTGTTCGTGTTAGGGGGTTCGGGGGGGGGTCCGTTCCCTTGGACTCGATACCGCCCCAAACCTCCCCGTTGCAACTCGCCTTCTGCTCAGCCTGCCGGATCTCGTCCGGCCGAGCGAACCGCAGCCGGGCGCTCCTGAGAACGACGACGACTCGCTCGACTCGCCGTGGCGGAGGACGGGCCGGGGATTTGTGTGATGCGTTGGTAAGTTGTTTGGCCAGATCCTCCAGATTTGAGAGGTTAGAATAAGTTGGTACCCGATTTGTTTTTCGGTTTTGTCTGCTTGAGTAGGGGAACCCTCCCAACCAAAAAGGGGTAAAAGAGGGCTGGCTGGGGGACCCAGTTGGGCCAAAAATTGGAACCGATCAAGCTCCAGCTGCTCTGCGGTCAGCTCCAACGCTCTCTTTTGGGGGGGGGGGGGGGGTGAAATGAGCCGGAGATTTTGAACCGTGCAGTACCCAGGGGGTCTTTTTGCCACCTTTTGAGAAAATTTTGACGACCCCCTCAAAAAGGAATTCACTACCAGGGGTCGATCATTCTTCCACCAAAAGTTGCAAAAAGACCCCGCGGCATTACCCATGTTGGGCACAGTAAGCTGCGGCTTCGCTGCTCGAACTGTTGCGTGCGGTTTTGCAATAGGTTTGTGCGACAGCTGTTCCCGGGTGTTTTTGTTGACGAGCCAATAATCCAAAGGCGCGGGTACCATGTTTATAGTGCGGGGTGGTGCCTTTAACACCTGTCTTGCAACAAGATGGGCATACCGCCAAAAGGAAGCTACATGGTTAGGTAGGCCATATGTTTGTCCCACAAGGTAATTAGTCTGAAAAGGACTACCACGACCCTTTAAACCTGCGCCCTATTTTACTGGCTACTCTCTTTAGTGGAAACTGCCACTGGGAACCACCCTGTCTGAGTGAGACTTCCCGAAACAAAAAGGGGGCCAGTCGCGAGGGCTTTCGGTCCCGGGCAGAGGGCTTTCTCCGGGGCTCCCGACTCATCCCCCTGCTCCAGCTTTCGCATGCGTTCTCTGCGCGCTTCCTCGGCAATCCCCGCGCCACCCCGGGGCCGCGTCTATCTCGAGAAAACCGACGCCACCATGCGGTGCCAGGAAACTTGAGAGACCCTCCCAAATGGGCAAAGCGGCCGCTCCTTTTGCTGTCTCAAAATCGTGTGCAACATCAAAAAGCGATTGGGATGCACATGATTGATTGTGGCAACCGTATATAGCGCACCGTAGAATGAAAAACAAGTTCAAATGAGATACGAAAAAGTTAACCAAAACAAGCATGATGGTCCCAAAAAGTTAAAGTCCAGAAACTGGGGCAGCAAGTGAATCAAACATGAGCACCTCTCAAAACTCAATGGCTCTTGGTTCTCCCAACATGGCTATAATATACAAAGGTTTATGTTTGCCATCACTTTCATGAAGCCAGGGGGACTCCACACAGCTGTGGGCTTCTACCCACATGGCTATGAATATATATATATATAGACAGGTTTATTAGGCTGCTTTTATAGTTCTAATGTAGCCAACCACCTACTCCACACGGCCCTGAGTTGTTTTGGGTCGCTGCTTTCTCGCCAGGGCCCGGGCCTCTGTGAGCTTGACGAAGATGTCGAAAGAGTCGATGTCCTCCTTGAGCTGGGCCTTCGAATCGGAAGATGCAACCCGTGACCCCGTGGAGTTGGAATGATCAGACGTTTGTTTGTGTGTTTTGTTATTGAAGGACACACTTTTTTAAATCAAGTATGGGGTCTGGAAAGTGAGTAGCACCAAACAGAACCAGCGGGATCCATCTGTTAGCCAGTCAGAGCTGAAACGTTTCATACAAACGGCACAGAGTCCAGCCTGAAACTTTTCTGTCCATATCGTTAGGCTCATCTCAGGGTTGTTGCCAATCCGCAATCTGAGTGGGACACCACTACTTGGGTATTCGTTGCCAAGTTAGCGCGTGGTGGGCAACCCAATTCACAACCTCCTTACAAGTCCCCCCAAATCCAGATACCCTAGTTGTAAGCAGGTTTTTGACCTAGGACACTAACCTCTTACTGCCTTGGCGAATCAAACGCCTCAACGTAGCCAGCTATGAGGATCGGTAGAAATCCTCATACGCCCAGCCTGCAGGACCAAGTCATCGGACACCGAGACGGTGTCCTGGCCGTATAGTCGTGGAATGGAGGACGCTCGAGTGGAGGACGAATTCACCGCTCGAATGGACGCTGGAAGGCGCATGTGGTCATTTTTTTTCTGGGCTGTCCGTGTTCAGATCTGCGAAAAGTGAATAACTTGTGGGCAAATTCGGACCCCCCCCCCCACTAAACCAACTAAAACAAACTACAAAGCCAAGGAACCGGATGGCTGGGAACCACCAAGACATGTGAACCTCTTGGTATGGTTTGTCTCCAGTTTCTGTGTTCATGAACCAATCATTCAGCTTACCCTTGGGCGGTTTGGATTGTTTTTTTCAGGTTTCGATTCAGGGTTTCCAGTGTGTGGGGAAGCTGTTTATTGCCCATTGCTGCCCATTGCTGTTTATTTCATATATGTGGCCAATGAGCTCCCAGCGACGCCAGTTTGAGGGGAAGCCAGGAGGGGAAGTGGTGGCTCCGAAGACGCCATCGCCGCCAACACATCGGCCGGACAAGGAAACCCCATTTTCTAACAGGGCCCCAAAAATTGAAATTCGGGTTGTGCGATACGTCAAAACCGTTTTCAGGCGTTGAACTTACTATTTGTTTCGCCCTTGTCTTGCCCTGTTGCTTTGGTGATCGTTTCGAGGTTCAGAGCAACCCCTGAAAGGAGCGGGAGAGCTGCAAACGGACTCAGATTGAAGGCGGACTTCAGTCGAAGCCCAGCAGTTGACTCAACTGACTAGCCCCAGGTGAACTTAAATTCGCTTCCCCCGATTTTTGGGTGGTTTGGAGCCGCATCGGTGGTGTGGTGTTCTGGAGTGGTTTTCCATTGACCCACAAGAAACCAGGGGTCTTTTTTCCGCTCCAAATCCAAAGCACCGGGCTCCAAACCACCAACCTGACGGGCCCTCATGTTCAGTCTACGTGATCCAACCAGCTTCGTCTTGCGGGATATGCAACATGAACCCCTCTAAACCCCAAGCACAAAGACACCAAACTTGTGGGATTCTGATAAAATGGTGTCCTTTGTTGAGTAATGTTTGCCATTGGGTTGGGCTATAGCTGGGAACCAAGGCAGAGCCCCTGCAGGAAGGCACTGCCGCGCGCTTTCCCGCACTCCCGCGCCTTGATGTAGCCCAGCAACGCCAAATTGGTCTCCACCTGGCGCAAAGGCGGAGTCCAAGAGCTCAGGAACCCGAACTGAAGGGGTTCCCTACATTGGTCTGCGCAACTCATAACGCCACAGACGTCATAAAATTGGGGGAAGTCTACGAAAGGAACCTTCATGGGCGACCTCACAAGCGTTTTTTCCCCCTTCCCCTCCTCCCTGAAACGTGACGTTGCGAGCATTTGATCCAGTTGGTGTGTGGCTAGGGAAGTGTTCGAGTTGGGAAGATACTGCGGATAATCGGCGCCAGCTGGGAGGGATGAAAACCCTTATAAACCACCTACGAACTGCTGCGAAATGGATCTTGTCCATCCACACTAGCGACGAGGTGTTCCCTAAAAAAAAAATCCGAATAATCCAAATGACCGTGCTAAGGGGTGGCTAGGATTTGCAAGGAAGCGACTATTTTAGCGGGTTCTGTAACTAGTCGGGTCATGGCATCAGTTGTTCGAAGAAAATGGGGTGCACCCGTTGTGACATGCAAAGATGCATGAATGGACTTTGTATACCGTATTCGTGTGTGTGTGTGGCGTTTTTGCCCGTGTGTGTGTGTCCTTTGCCTAATTGCTTATTGTACTATGTTGCCGCATGGTGTGTATTGCAATGGTAACCCAAGTAAAGCCCTGGTTGAATAATATGGGGTGTCCCAGTAAGAGAAGAACCCCGCCCGCCGACAACACCGACGGGTGCAGTGAACAACACAGGCCGGGGATGCCCCGTAGTGCTTCACGTTGAAGGTCTTCTTGTAGTACTTGTTGTAGTAGAAGGGCCTCAGATCATGCCGAAACAAGCGGGGTAAGAGCCGAAATTGGGGAAAGGGCAGCTCTCTTGTCAGCAAGGGAAGGGGTCAAGGCAGCGGTTCTAGGATATTTAAGCCTCTTGCCTTTGCCGGGCAAGGTGTCCCTTTGTAACGGTCCCATAAGAAAGCCCATGGTCCCCAAAGAGTCTCTGTTGACACATGGCCGGATGGCCTGATCCGGCAGTTCGCCCCATGGACCCATCGGAGGTGTCAAACCCCAAGGGAGCACGGCTTACGCGCTAGACGCCGGGAACCGATTTTACATCAACCCCGGTCGAACTTCTCGCGCCCCGATCTGCAGCCTGGTCTAAGCAACCAGGGCTTTTCATGACTCGGCCTGTGAGAGAAATGTAGAGACTCTTGGGCAAGCAAGAAGTCCAAATCGTTTTATGCAAGCAAGGTTTGCCACTGCATGCGCCAAACAAAATAAGAACAAGGCTTCAACAGGCCATCTTTAAGTAGGGTACAAGTCCCCCCCCCAAGGATGCCTTCCCTCTGATTTCCGCCATCATCATCAACGTTGCACATCGCCGACGAACGATCTGCATACATCTGTCTGTAGCTGCTGTCCTGTTCTTCTCACCAGGTTTGCAAACTGTAACCGCTGCACTCAGACCGATCGAGTAGATTCCGACAGTGATTGTGCAGCATCTGCGATAAACTCTGTCTTCTCATGTCTGTTCAACTCCAAATTGAAACGCGCATTTGGTTCAGCTGAACATCCCTTCGGCTCAGCTGCAGCTGCTTTGCTCCTTCTGCCCCATGTCCACTGCCACGCTTGCCTTCCTTCTTGTCGCAATCCGAAAAAACAAATGCCCTACCATCCACAAACAAGGAACCTCACAGAAGAGTCCTGGAAGACATTCTTTCTTTGAAAAGGCCCCAGCCATGGATTGAAAACAAACCAGAGGGTACCCCACCGCGAATTAACATGGAACCCAAATCACAAAGCTTAAAAAAAGGCGCTGTCCAGCCTGTGAGACGCTTCTGCAATGATTAACGACCCTCAAAAGTGGCTGATGGGCACAATGATGTCCACCAGTTCGGTCCCTAATTCAGATTCATGTCCATGTAATTCATTCGCCAGAAGTGAGTAACTCGAGCACCAGAGGGAGACCAGAAGTGAGGGTGCGAGGAGACGAGGAGAACTCATCTGGGCAAATTGCGCGTTCACAAGCTAAACATATGACACCCGGCACCATGGGTTCGTTAAAGTTTTTACCCTCTCCCCGTGGCGTTCTGCTTCTTTTTTGGGGGCCTAAAACCCCCGCGACGTCAGCGCGATGGGACCTTGGGGGCCTAAAACCTCACCCCCCCACCCGCCGTGCCCCGCAAATCGCGGCAAGCCCCGCAAGGCCGCGGCAGGTGGGTTTCGTGGATGCCCACCCGCTCCAAGTCGTTGGCGTCCCGCCGGAAGCTATGGACCTGAGAGACGCTTCGACGCTCGACGCTTCGACGCGAGGCGAAGGTTTTCTCTGGCGCGTTTCTTTGTTTTAAGGGACCCGAAACAACTGAGGTGTAGGTTTTCGTGGTTGCCCATGTTTTCTCTTGTTTTTCCCGGTTGTTTGTCGGTGTTCCTTTTGGTTTCCTTTTAAAACGGACCAAAAAGGGGGTAGATGAAAAGAAACAACCCCTGTATGTTCCGATTCCAGGGGTTATCAATGTCAGCAACTGCGGGTGGTTTCCTTTGACACTACCGGTAAAATACTGAGGCAAGTGTTTTGGGGGCAACTAAACACAACACCAAATGCATCAACTCCATGCTGAAAAACAACTCTGCGGAAGGGGTCTTGAAAACAAAAACATGTGGCAGATCTGCAAAGAATACATTTGGGTTCCCACCAGCGTCCGATGTCATCACGCCCGGGCGGGAAAAGCTGGACCGAACTTCTGCACCCGAAGCTCACCCGCGACGCAAATCCCGCCGCTTCCCCAAGGGAATCGCGAGGCATACGCACCCCGGTCTCGGTCGGAAAGGAGCCAGAGTCAAAGCTGAACGGCGGGGGTAGCTGGGGAGAATCAAGGACTGTGATGCACCCGATTTGTCGCTGCCCCACAGTAGACATGACACACAATGATATCACCTTCGGGGACCTTTGAGTGGACGAAGAAGGAAATCCAAAAGGTTGCAAGGTCGACCCGCTTTGAACAATCGTTGTTTGCTTGTTTTGTTTCTTAATGGGCACCGCAACCGGCAAATTGGAGTTCCATCAACAGAGGTTTCAGAGCACTCACAGGCATCTGGATTCATGGGGGCAAAACTGGGGATTGCAGCATCCAGGTCACACTTCTCCCAACTAATTCCCAACTCGTCCCCATGGATATGAACCGCTTCTCCTTTGTGATGGAAATTCGTGTGTCCCTCATGTCCCTCACAAACAAAGCACGCACAAAACTGATCAAACCTCATTCTGTTAGCAAGGATTCTAGGGGTTGATTCCTCAATTGTTCAGCCATTGTTTGTTTCAAGAAACAGCCGTTTCCCTTGGGTTATTGTTCAGGCTCCGAACCCGGGACCCTCCCTCTACTCCCTGTTGCTTGTTCCTTGCACCCCTTCAAAAGCCACCTGAAAAAGTTAGCCTCCAAAACCCCAAACACACACACACACACACGCGGAAGGAAGGAAGGAAGGAAGGAAGGAAGGAAGGAAGGAAGGAAGGAAGGAAGGAAGGAAGGAAGGAAGGAAGGAAGGAAGGAAGGAAGGAAGGAAGGAAGGAAGGAAGGAAGGAAGGAAGGAAGGAAGGAAGGAAGGAAGGAAGGAAGGAAGGAAGGAAGGAAGGAAGGAAGGAAGGAAGGAAGGAAGGAAGGAAGGAAGGAAGGAAGCAAGGAAGGAAGGAAGGAAGGAAGGAAGCAAGGAAGCAAGGAAGCAAGGAAGCAAGGAAGCAAGGCAGCAAGGCAGCAAGGCAGCAAGGCAGCAAGGAAGCAAGGAAGCAAGGCAGCAAGGAAGCAAGGAAGCAAGGAAGCAAGGAAGCAAGGAAGCAAGGAAGCAAGGAGGAAAAGAAGGAGGGAAGGAGGGAAGGAGGCAAGGAGGGAAGCAGGGAAGGAGGGAAGGAGGGAAGGAGGGAAGGAGGGAAGGAGGGAAGGAGGGAAGGGAGGGAGGGAGGGAGGGAGGGAGGGAGGGAAGAAAGGAAGCAAGGAAGGAAGGAAGCAAGGAAGTGGGGAAGCAAGGAAGCAAGGAAGCAAGGAAGCAAGGAAGCAAGGAAGCAAGGAAGCAAGGAAGCAAGGAGGGAAGGAGGGAAGGAGGGAAGGAGGGAAGGGAGGGAGGGAGGGAGGGAGGGAAGAAAGGAAGCAAGGAAGGAAGGAAGCAAGGAAGCAAGGAAGCAAGGAAGCAAGGAAGCAAGGAAGCAAGGAAGCAAGGAGGAAAAGAAGGAAAAGAAGGAGGGACGGAGGGAAGGAGGGAAGGAAGGGAGGAAGGCAGGAAAGAAGCAAGGAAGAAAGGAAGCAAGGAAGCAAGGAAGCAAGGAAGCAAGGAAGCAAGGAAGCAAGGAAGCAAGGAAGCAAGGCAGCAAGGAAGCAAGGAAGCAAGGAAGCAAGGAGGAAAAGAAGGAGGGAAGGAGGGAAGGAGGCAAGGAGGGAAGCAGGGAAGCAGGGAAGGAGGGAAGGAGGGAAGGAGGGAAGGAGGGAAGGAGGGAAGGAGGGAAGGAGGGAAGGAGGGAAGGAGGGAAGGAGGGAAGGAGGGAAGGAGGGAAGGAGGGAGGGAGGGAAGGGAGGGAGGAAGGGAGGAAGGGAAGGGAGGAATAAAAGGAGGAAAGAAGGAAAGAAGGAAAGAAGGAAGGAAGCAAGGAAGCAAGGAAGCAAGGAAGCAAGGAAGCAAGGAAGCAAGGAAGCAAGGAAGCAAGGAAGCAAGGAAGCAAGGAAGCAAGGAAGCAAGGAAGCAAGGAAGCAAGGCAGCAAGGCAGCAAGGCAGCAAGGCAGCAAGGAAGCAAGGAAGCAAGCAAGGAAGCAAGGAAGCAAGGAAGCAAGGAAGCAAGGAAGCAAGGCAGCGAGGCAGCAAGGCAGCAAGGCAGCAAGGCAGCAAGGCAGCAAGGAAGCAAGGAAGCAAGGAAGCAAGGAAGCAAGGAGGAAAAGAAGGAGGGAAGGAGGGAAGGAGGCAAGGAGGGAAGGAGGGAAAGAGGGAAGGAGGGAAGGAGGGAAGGAGGGAAGGAGGGAACGGAGGGAGGGAGGAAGGGAGGAAGGGAGGAAGGGAGGAAGGAACGAAGGGAGGAAGGCAGGAAGGCAGGAAAGAAGGAAACAAACGAGCAAACAAGCACCCTCCTGTACTTTGTCCCCCCATTTTCCGCCTGGAACCCCGTTGCATGGCTGTTGCTTCTTTCCGGGGCGACTCCATCGGGTGTCCGGGCGAGGAGATGCAGCTCCAGTCGAAGGCCTGTGGCTGGGGTTCACATCCCGGAGTTGACGCCCCAACCGAATGCTCAAAACCATTGCCTGTGTGGCTGTGGGTCAAAATGGCTGTTTCTCAGAATTACACTCCCCTCCATAATCTTAGAACTACCACAAGCTTCTTTTTTGAGGGTTTAGGGTGGTGGGGTTCCTTCCTTGGTTCCACTTTAAAGCGTGCAAACGGCCTTATTTCGTGGGTGTGGCTCAAAATTAAACGATCGGAGGGGCAAACCGCAGGTTTTTGGTCCATGTTTCCACTTACCAGAGCAACCCATTTTGGTAATGACCGGTTTTTTGAGCTGTGGGTTGCCCTGGTTGTATGGACCAAAACCTGCGGTTGTCTGGTGGTTTAAATGATTTGAAGGCCTCTCTTAATTCATAGCTTCCCCGTGCCCTTCGCTTCAACCGTTCACCTTCAACCATTTGGATAAGCGCAGGTATTTCCAACCCCGGACCCCTCCTGGACCCCGAAAAAGGCCCAAAGCCAGCCCAAACTCAGGACCCTGGCGCTCTTCGGCCCCCTTAGCTGAGAAGCTGTTGGGGAACTACCCATCCACTTGTGGCGTCCCTTGGGTGTATCAATATGGCTGTGGTCCCATCAAAACCAATGGGCTCCCATTTTGGTTGGTAGGTGAATTCACCGCCCATTGTAGAACCAATTTTAGTGGTTGGCTTGGGATGTAACCACTGGGGGCAACCGATTTGGCTTTTGACCCATGGCTACACTGGCGTCACTTGAGGCGAAGAAACATGGAGGCGGGCGCACGCCCCTCCGCGTCTCGATACCTTCCAATGGCAAGTTCTTCCAAAAAGACTGGGCTGGAATTAGGACCCCAGCAAAATTTATCTTTGTTGCCTGGTGAGTGGAAAACAAAGGGACCCCCAAAGAAAGCAAAAAGTCAAAAAGGGGAGCTAATTCTGGGGAAGAAGAGATCATGATTTGCTTGGGAACCATGATGGAAAGCAAAAACTGCAAAAACAAATCAAACAAGTGAGCCAAGTCTGGCAAAGAAAAGCTGTTTGTGGTCCTTCCTTCCTAACTTTCTACTGTTGGTGTAGGGAAACCAAAATGAAAACTACCTTGAAGAAGGATCCTGATTTTTTTCTTCTCTCACCCGTACCTAAATACTGCGAAAGGTCGACCTCCGTCTTTGATTGTTCGCCACATAGATTCATAGCCAACTCGGTGCGGACCTTGGCTCTAAAGGCACCATGGGAAAACCAACATGTGAGAAGCTTGATTTGCTTCGGTTGCAGGTGAGCGTCCCGCCCTGTCTGGGTAACGGTTGCCCTAGTGACTGGTATCCCTGGCCTGTCTCAACACCCCTAGACTCATGACTCAAGCACTGTGGCCCCTGGTTGGTAAACCCGAATCATCACGAATCATGATCTTTGACTGTCTTCCAAGCAGCTAGATTTGACCATGGCAAGGCCGACTATTCCGGGACAAACAAACATTCGAGCAGCTGACAAAACGAGGTCTCCCTGGCTTTTGCGGGAATTTGGGGGGTTGGCCCCCCTTTCCTCCCCGAACCACCAGTAGTACCACTCACATTGCGGCAGACCCATTTCAGCCACGCCCACCACGCCCCCTTCCCAAAAACTCGCCAGGGGAGCTCAGCAGGGCCCAGTCCTGGCAATTCAACGGAGTTGACGAGTCCCAATGGAAA
>CAUJNA010001402.1:287500-290000 GCA_963377175.1 Effrenium voratum | reverse complement strand
TCTCTTCAACTTGCGTCGCATGCGAGGCGTAGCCCCTAAAAACCTAGCAATGCTTGCGACGATTCCATCGTTTCTCTTAATCGGTCAAGGACTGGCTATGGGTCAAAAGCCCATACCCCCAGTGAACATCGCAATCCCCACTAAAATAGGTTCTCAAATGGGTGGTGAATTCACCCACCCCAAAATGGGATCCCAAAACGGTTTGACAACCACAGCCACATGTGCTACATATTGGGATCCCGGAAGAAAAATCCCCAGTTGGTCGACTCGACAAGGCTAAGGGCACCTGCCACCCACCGGGAAACTCAAGGAAATCTCGAAAACCAGCAAACTCGAAATGCTTGACAGGGGTCACTGGATGTCCCCTTCAAAGCTTGCCCAGTTGCTGGTGGTTTCCATTGAAACTGGCACTTTTCGAGGTTCCAACAAGGGAAATGGAGGATGCCATGTTCGAGGACACTGAAAAAGAAACCCACCAGCCTCTTGGAAGGGTGAGGCCCTCTTTTGCCTCTCAGCCAAAGCAGCACCCATCGGAGTCTTCTACCGGCGTGTTGTTCGTTCCCAACTTGCCCGCCTTCACCCCCTTGCCCCTGCTTTCCAAATCGTGGGCTCGTTGATCCCTTGTTAAAGTGAACAACATCATTGGGATATGTCGTAAACGCCTCTAAACTCTAACAGGTCGAGTCTACGGAACCCTGCTGGTTCCTTACCACGAACAAGGAAACGGCCGGCCCCTGATTTCTCAGCTTCCCTCTAGATGGTGCTTTGGATTGGTGGTTTGGTGGTTGAGGAGGGCTTTCCCACATTTAGCGTTTGCGAGAACCAGGGACCCGTTCAAATCCAAAACCAAACCACAGGGCTCCAAACCACCAACTAAGAGTTACCTGATTACTTGGCGCTTTGGACGCCAGGACCCCCATTTGGCTTCAACGTTATCGGACCCCATACCCCAAACTGGGGAAAACCGGACAACATCTCCGTCCGTTTCACCTGGAAACTCCCGATTGAAATTTAGGGCCCAACCACCAATTCCTGGGGTGTCTAATGGAGGGCTCGGGTCTTCCATAAGCCCAGGCGCCGGCAGCCTCTCTCCGAGGGAAATTTTGATATGTCGACACCACCACTTTCATGGCATCAGGTTCATTCCCTGCTTGCCTACTGACGTCGACACCACCAGTTGGATGGTTCAGTTCCCTGCTTGCCTACTGAGCACCAACTCTCAACTTTGGTCTCCCTCCTTCCAAGAAAAAGACGGCCGCAGAAGAAACAAAAATCGCAGACCCAACGCAGACCCAACGCCCCGCCCTCTCCGAGGCGGAAGCTCCTGACTGGGGTCCTCGGTCTCGTAGGCCTGCGAGCTTCGGGTTCTTTTTCGGTGCCCAGGGGCTCAGGTTTTTGTGTCCCGGTCTCTGCTTTTCTTGCGGGAAACCCCCCGAAAATGGGCGGTGCCCTGGCAGTTTCTCCGTTAAAACCCGACCAAAAGCGGTTCCCCCCCCCCAAAAAAAAAAGAAGGACACACCCAGCTCAGGTGTGAATGCATGTCGGATTGACCAACCTTGCTGGTGGTGCAACTCGTCAAAAGTGAAGGGCGCCCTCGAAAAATGAGAACCCTCCCCCCCTAAATCAACCAGCCCCAAACCTCACAACCGCCTGTTCTTGTCCCTAAGAGGCGTCAAGCCGTGACCAACTAGAGATCTGTACCCGCTGAATAAGCTGTATGGTGTGTTTTCTTTCTTCAGAGCACGCAAGCAACGGCAAATCGGAGCCAGTATTGCTCCAAATAAATGGAAGATGTACCATGCGGTTTTCGGAAGCACAAAGTTGTGCCCCTGCGTTTTGGTAAACGGCTTGGAGCAGATGACAATCACAAACCAGCCGCGTTGCCGGATCCCTGTTTCATGAATCGGGCTGCAACTTGCTGCGTTGGGACCCAAGACACGCCCATTTCGACCGTGGTGCATCCAGACTTGACAGGGATCCTTAGCACTGCCGGTTCCACCGAACCAAATGAAACCGTTGATTTCCTTTGGGGAGAATTGCCCACCTGATTATAGAAGAACCCCTGCTTGCATGGCCTGTCCCTTTTAACCAGCAAACATGAATCATTAAGCTTTTTGCATTCTGAGCAAAATCTTCTTTGCTTGTGTGTTAATTCTCTTCACTTTCAGATTTGAAGCTATGATGCTCCTCTGCGGAAACTGCAGCCAACATGAGGTCTGGGCAAGCGCATCACAAGCTCGCCTAGAATGGGTCCGTGACGGGTTTCCCCCATGGAGCCTTTCTTGGGTTGGCTTCAAGGGCCAGTTCCAACACGTGTCCATTCCAGGTCTGAAAAGGACCACACAAGCTGAAAAGGGGTCTCCCCACTGCTTGAGGGAATTCTCCCAAGACAGCCCAATCTTCCCAAACAACTATCTAAATGATCCTAGGTCTTTTCGCTACTTCTTGGCCCAAAATGGTCTTGCCAACATTTGACCAAAGCCCAAGAATTTGCAATGGA
>CAUJNA010001402.1:267500-282500 GCA_963377175.1 Effrenium voratum | reverse complement strand
AGAACTTCCCAATCTATCAAGGAAGGTTCAAAGGAAACATGCTCATCCACATTCCACCTTTTGCCTCAGTCGAGTCGGGTCTCTTCCCTTTTGAGCAGGTCTCTGGTTTCTCACAAGGAACTGGATTGGGGGGAAACTCACAAAATCAAGTGTTAATAAAGAAACAAACATGCTTCCTCCGAAATGGATGCGTGAGCCTCGGGAGAGCAACCTTGGTGAAGGCGTGATTCTCAGCTGCCCAGTTGGTGCCCTTCCTGGTTCCAAGCTGAGACAAATTCTGGCAAGACAAGCCCGATGTCCTGTGGTTGGCGGCGTGTTTGTCTTCTCGGGCGGCGGCCAGTCGGATGGCACGATGTCTTCCATGCGGCACAAAATCTGGCAAACGAGGCGGCTTGGCGCTGGGTGGCAATTCACTCTTTGGCTACTTCATTGGAGTCCAGGATAAATAAACCGGGGTTGATCAATGGTGGGATGGTTTCCTTTTACGAATGAGACTTTCACTTTAGGGAAGTTTCCCTCTGTTGATCCGCCAGGGTCAACATTCCCCTATGCCAACCCAAATCACTTGTGGTTCACGCACGGGCATACAGGGGTAGGGTCCATCCAGGGAAGCCAAAATCCATGGTTTATGCAGTTGCTAGGGGGATAGGCGACTTGGCTTCTTCGGCGGAGCCTTACATAAATACTTCTATGGACCCAAGACATTTATATGGCAGTGTCTGCACAGCGGTTCCCAGAACGCAGGATATTGCGGGTCCTGGGACCAGTTCACTCAGCATAGGCACAAATGCGTGCCATAGTGCAGTCCACGCAGTCTCCAGGGTGCATACACATTTGCCCTGTGGTTGGCGTTCTTGGTTGCTGCTGGCTGGCTGTTGGCTGTGAGGCCGCTCCCTCCCTAAAACAGCTACGGCGCTGCTTCATCATCCTTTGCATGCTGGCCTCGCCATCGGCCTGCCGAAAGCAGACGGCCTTTGACAGTTTTGGCCTACCGGCAAGGAGTTCGGGGCTCGGCCTGACTCGATCACCTCAATGCTCAGCAGCCAAGTCATGTGATGTGAAGGCCCTGTCCTCCTCGCAAAGCCTCTGAGAACCAGAGAGTGGTGGTGCCAAGTCCCCAAAGCATTTGTTCTTGTTGGTCAGGGCTCTCGCTTGGTTAGCTAGAAAAGGGAGTCGGGTCGTAGATTCCCTTGAAATGGGTATTGGCAACTGAGGGTGGGGGCCCCTGTGGGAAATGGAGAATCCATCCCATCTTAGCTTCCCCATAGTAAGAAATACAAGCGGCAGAGCAATTACTCAATTACTAACAGTTGATCGTATCCTCATGACCAAGTTTGGTTTTGAGTTATCCCAACCCCCCATTCTACTTGATTAGGCCTTTATAGCAACACGCTTTGGTAGCCAGGGCGTTAGCCATCCCTGCGACCCCCAAGTCTTGACTTGCGCAATCGTCATGGCTCCAACAAAGGGCCACCAACTCCCAGCTGCAACTAGTGGGATTCCGATCGGCAGAAGGGAAAACGTGGCCCATTAACAAAAGGGGAAACGGGGGCCGAGGAACAACCGGGGTGTGCGTGGAAACCGGCCACAGCAAAATTATACAGGAAACTTGCCCACAGGACCAAGAAACGAAAACGAAACGACTTATACTATAGTGGCCTTTACTAAAATGGTGGCAGCCACAAAAGGTTAAGGGGTTATCGGATCGGAGCCAAGATCGCTAGACCTGTTGGGTGGCTCGTCTTTTTTTTTAAGGAATCGGACCCAAACTGGTGGATGTCGTTTCGATGTCCCTTAACCCCACCAAAAAAGGGGTGCCCTCAAAAAACACAAACCCATTTGTGTCCAAAAGGTCTAAGGGGTGATTCGGCCACACTAAAAACACGCATTTTTTTAGGGCTCCATGTTAGTTTCTCGAGCAGATGTCAGCAAGCTCATTGTTGTGGAGATCAGTCTGGCCCCCTTACTTTAAACTTGGCCAGACTTCCCTCTGCAAAAGGTGACGTAACTGTTTGCTGGTTGAAAGAGAAAATGAAGGAAACTCAAAAGGGCCAAGGGGCCATCATGTCAGGCGCAAGTGTGGCAATGTAAAGGGGTCAACAACAGGCCCCTTCAACAAATCTACACACCAAACCCTTAAACATCACAACCAACCCCAGTAAACACCAACCCCCTTAAACACCAACCCCCTTAAGCACCAACCTCCTTAAATATCACACATATCTAAGGAAGGGGCCTTCATTCTGGGGCCCGATCCCCAGGTCCGGACACGAATTCGCCGAATTCGGCGCCTTGTTCTTGAGGAGCCACTTGTGGAGGTACTCCTGCGCTGAAACCGAAACCAAACGCCAAGAGGCAGACGAAGAAACCCTTCGCCATGCCGAGTCTTTCTCAGGGCTCGCGGTATTTCCGACCTGAAGACATCACCCCGGTGTGGTCTAAGACCACCCAAGAAGGGAAATGAACACCCCCTAGTAATAAACCCCTGTTTATTCATATGGGGCATGTCCCGGGTTCTTAATTGCTCACTCTTGGAGGGGAACACCCCCCATTCATAAACTGGGGTTGATTAATAGGGGGTCAACATTAAGTATAGGGAGCCCCCACACCCTCCGACAAATGAGCCCCTCAAAACTCATCCGGTGGCAGAAGGCCAAGCTTGAGAGTTGTCTAGGCTCCCCAAGCGAGGGGTCAAGGGGATCTTGATCCTTTCCAACCCCAAGTAAAGATCTGTGTGACCATGGCACCATCTCTAAACGCTCTAAAGTACTAAGGTTGATCCATCGTCGTTTCTCTTCACTCCAAGTTCTGTTCAGAAACCCGGTTTGTTTGGGAGTTAGCTCATTTCCTGAAGACCACCCCGTTTTTGGGGGAGGATACAGGTAGAGCTGGTTCAGTTGAGACCAAATGATGAGGCCCCAAACTTGCATGAGTCAAGCTTGGACCTCGGTCCGGGGTACACGCAACTCCCGGATCGATCCGGCGCTCCAAAATGGTGCAGTTAAAACGATCAACTTGTGCCAGTCTATGAATGTAAATGTTTGATGAATCATGTATGTATCAAAAGGGCGGTTTTTTGTTGCGCCTGTGTGGGTGTGTCTTAAAATTGGGGACCCTAACAATTGTGGTTTTCCCAGTGGTTTCCCTTTAAAGCAACCTAATAAGAGTACCCACAAAAAAGAAGACCCACTTGCGGTTGAGGATTTCCTCTACTAACTTCAGGTGCCCTAGTTTTGACTGCCGCAAATCGGAGTGTGCGTTGAAATTGGAGGACCCCGGCTATGGCGTTGTTGAAGCCAGAAGGAATCTCGCCAGCGCGCGAAACCTTTTGCCTCCGATCTGCGTCGGACCCTGAAGGCAGCGGTCGAAAAATAACGACCTAACTGGCCATGGGGCAAAAGCCCTCAAAACCCCAAGTGAACATCCTATTACGTAGTCTCACTTTTTGATGGGCCACAAAAAGCTCGCAAACTTTTTGCTTGCCACTAAAATGGTCTTCCCAGAAAGTGACTAAAGTCCATGGACTCAGGAAGTGAGTAGTTGCTTTCTCTTCCTTGTATCTTGTTGCAAGGCCCCGAAAGGCAGCTGAAGGAAGGTTTCAACTTGGAGGTGCCGGAGCATCAGGCCCATGGATCTTCGTTGCGGTGCGATCGTCTCTGCGGTTAGGTTCGCCGCTTGAGTTCTTGCCACCCCCCTCACAAGGTTAACCCCACACGGAGGCCTCAAAAGCAGGTTTAACCTGGGTTACCAACAACTTACTAATGGGTTTGCCGAACACCCAAGTAACCTTGGGTCTGATTGCGAATTTCAGGAACCTGTTTTGCTCGGACATCTCGGCTCCTTGCACACCGCCTCTGGATTCCACACATAGCGGATCTCGTCCCAGCCCTGGCCGGCCAGTAAATGTATCGAGAACTCGCACCAGGATCCCAGACGCGAACGAAAAGAGCTGCCCTCAAAGCTTCCCAGACATGGCAAGTGTCATTTTCCTTCCAAACGGCTGATTTCATCTTGGTTGACAAACCAAAAAGCCTCTGGTGATGGGGAATTTCGTCCTGGCCCACAAAGAACCGTCCTCAAAGAGGGACGTCAAGTTTGAGTTGACATGTCCAAGAAAAGGCCCCACTCTGGTGAAGAGACCTTTAGCCAAGCTCAGGGCCAGTCTTTCTGAGCCCGCTGCAAATGACTCCAAGTGGTACATGAATCAGCTTGCCACTGATTGGTGGTTTGGAGCCCGGTAGTTTCCCATCTACCCTCTACAAAAACCAGGGCTTCACATCTCCAGGCCACCAATCCTTTGTTCACTGGGCCCAAACCAGACTTTTGGAACAGTGATTCCACGGACAATAGGCAAGCGCAATCGTCCTTATTTTCCCGCGGCCAAATCAAAAAACCTCCTTGCCTGCATTCATATTCACCATGGTCAAATGCTTGCAAGGGACTTGCAGACCTTCTTGTGGCGCGCCTTCCAATCGTTCACCTGGCACGGCTCGCCGCAGTATCGCACAACCTTGCACCTGCTGCATTTCTGGAAATCGCATCCCTTGCGGGGAGCTGTTCCACAGAAAGCACATCGAAGTACAGTTGGAACATAGTAATGCGGAACTCCGCCATCAGGTCTAAACCTGCCCATGGCCGAGGCACCAGACTTGGCATCCTTTCCGTCCGGGCAAGGAATCTTGCTTCTGGAAGGCTGGGGCAAGAGGGCGAAATTCGCCTGGACCCCTCCAGCCGTAAAGGGAAAGCTCTTGACATCGACATATAGATCCATCTGGCTACCTTCACGCATGTTGCCAAGCTCGATCAAGTCCACCCCAAAGCAGTCCCTATAAGCAGAGTTGGTCTTAGATGACCACATGCCGCCAAGGTCCGCTGCGAACACCTCAAACCGCTGCACCCAGGCTACACCTTCATCAAGAGAGAGCGGATACTTGTCATCATGCTCCTCTATGTTCTGCCGAAGTGTGTATCCCCTGGGACCGTAGGATTGAAAGAGATGCACTCCTAATGGAGAAACCGTCATGACGCAAGAGTGGGCAAACGTACCAGGGCGGTCTCCAGGATTCCTCATGATTTCCACGTCGTTCACGTTAATATGCAGCGCTGTGCATGTGCCCTTCTCAACAGCAAGCTTTGCGTTCGCAAAGTCCTCGCTGAGCTTGTAGGGCCATCGAGTTGCAGAAAGGATATCATTGGGGGGGATGGTACACCCTCCCAAAGATCTGGCGATTGGCGTAATGGCCTTTCTTTTCGATTCAGCATCGAGGTCGGAGAGCAAATGCAGCACCGCACTTGCTGCAAACTTGCATCCGTGCCATGGGCAACAGCTGCTCACAGCCGAAAACGGGATGTAGTCTTCTGCAGGTCCTCCACTTAGAACCCCAAGTCTATCGCTGATTTTCACCAAGTGGTCAAGAGCACAGATGCGATGCTTGAAGTCACTCTCATCTTCTTGAAGCTCCGTCTTCAGCCGTTGCCAGAGAAGCCGTGCACCATCCTGGCCGTCGAGTTCCGGGACTGTGCCAGCAGCACCTGGAAAGAGCTCGGCCATGGCACGGAGCGCGATGTCTGTGAGACTGAGTTGTCCCTTGTCACACAGCGATTCGAATCGCTGCATCCATCACTTGAGCAGTGAAAGGCAAGGTAGCAACATGGAATAGCCAAACCCACTTGGTTGCAACGTGCCACCTTGAACTTGCTGTCCACTGATGCGTGTAACCCTTAGTTGGAGGCTTGGATTGGTGGAGAGGATCTGTTCTAGCAGACGGCAAATGAGAAGCCTCCGCCGGAACAGAAGGCGATCCACCAATTCGCCAAGGTCTTTAAAGGATATACATGTTTGCAACAGCAAAAGCCACCCAAATACCAGCTCTAGTTTGACACCACAGTGGTTATGTCGGAAAGGGGGCCAAAACAGGCACCCCAATCCCGGCGTGCCATGGCGCAGGGTGTCACAAGCCTAGCTGAGAGAGGTCAAACCAACCCGCCTCATCCGACTCGGGCAGACAGAACTTGGTGAAGTAGCCTGGAGGGGCTCCGAACCGAAAGGCGGCTTCCGATGGTGGGCGAGGCGGCTTGTGAATTCGGAGGATTTTTTGGCTTGGTTGCTGTTAAAGGGACACCAAAAGGCCATCGTTGCCATTGTTGGGGGGTGCCCCCACTTTACGACGAACCCATAATATATCTGTGTGTGTGTGTTGTGTTGTTTTTTTCTTGCGAGCGTACAACATATTGGGTGGGTTTTCGCTGTTGTTGTTTTTTAAAGGGGGTACCCCTCGTTTAAGACACAGCCATGTAGAGCAACATCCTAACAACATAGTGACGAAGAATTGCAGGGAGGGGTTTGTGTTCCTCTTGCAATATTTTGCGCATCCATAGTTGGGCTTCGAGAACCAAGAAAATCCCGCGGACCTGCCCCTTTGAGAACCAAAGAAAAAGGTTCAGGAGTCATATTTCATACAGGCCAAATCCGACACACCTGGCATCCGAGTCTACCATTTGCGCTGCCGGGGCGCAAAAAAGAGATATGTCTGGTAAGGGAGGCAAGTGGTTCAATAGTACACAACCCCATTCTAACTATTTAGGCAACTACAGTACCAGCTGTTTTGTGCTAATTAATCAAACATCACCAGCCTGACTGAAGGAATCCCTAAGATTCTTTGAGGGATCTTCATCATGGAGTTCGCTTCACCCCAGGTAAAGGGTCGTGTGGCTTTGTCCGTACGGCCAAAGGAATAAACCATGTCCGTCTTTCCCGCGGAAACCCGAAGAAGCTCCTTACAGAATTTGGGAGAGTCTTTTTAGGGACCCGTTTTTTCCAAATGGCGGTTTTCCGAGCACCCTCAAAAACGACGAGCCGCCCATTTGGCAAACATGGATGTGTCCAGTCCAGATTGTGGACCGGAGTGAGTCTCAAAACGGGCCCCCTGCATGTCACTAAAACAAACTGCCGCCATCCATGTCCTGGTGGTGTACCTCTTCGCAATTCAACCATATCTCGGGGGTGGCCCCGGACCACTAACAGTGAGCACAAATAGGAGCACAAAAAAAGCACCACAAAAAACAAGCAACTTTGCTCTTTTTTAAAATTAGGTACCCGTGCAGGTCTGAAACCTAAATTACTCGTTCTGCATCTTGGGGGATAGCTCCGGGGACCTTGAAATAAAGTGATTCAAAGACTATTTGCACTATGACTTATTAGCCCAGATACAATGCGAAAGTTAAATAGGCACACGCAACACGACGGCTAGCGTGGCTGTTGCAACATTACCTTTCCGTCCTTCCTTTCTGTTTGGCTTGGTCGCTGCTGCTTCCCACAACACCCCCTCCCAGTCAACCTCCCCCCAGCGTAAGCCAGAGCCTTCCGATTCACAGCCCCTCCCGGCCTTCTCTCAGCCTCCGCTCCCAACCTCCTCCCTGCCAACCAAGCTGCCCTCACCCATCCAGCCCTCCCTCCCCCCAAACCTCCTTCTTACCTGCGGCCCTCACCCAAACCCCCCACCTCTCACGCAAACATCCAGCCCACAGCAACCCCCTCCCCTCCGTCTGCCCTTCTCACCAACCTTCTGTCTGTGCTTTCTTCCTTCCTTTTTCGTTCCAAGGGAGCACTAACGGTTTTTTTTTGAGGGGGAGCACTAACGCACTAACGCATTTTTTATTTTTTAAGGTGTCCCGGGGGGGGGGGGTCCTGGGGCAAGTAATTTGAATTTCGCGGTCTGAAGGGAAAGAAATTTTGAAAAACCGGCCCGCCGGCCAAGTTTTGCGGTGCTTTTTTTGTGCTCCACTTGGAGTTTTGCGGTGGTCCTTTGTGCTTTTTCTTGTGGGTTCCGTGGTGCTTTTTTTTGTGCTCCCGCTGGTGGTTTCCCGTGATGAAAAGTAGTAGCGGAGTCCGGGCGGGTGGTAATTGGGGTTTTGTGGTGGTCCCTTGTGCTTTTTCTTGTGGGTTCCGTGGTGCTTTTTCCTCAAACAGTGTGTCTACACTAAGGGGTTCTTACGGTAAGAGAAAAGGCCTTGGTGCCAGATTGAGGTGCCCGCTCTGTCCGCCAGCGTTTTGCGTGGTATTTACCGCAGATTCGTGCTCTTGCTTGATGTCGAAGTGCGTTTCGACTGCGCAGGCTCGCACAAAGCGAGGTGTCGACTTCTGTCCGCGAGCGTTTTGCGTGGTATGTACCGGAGATTCGTGCTCTTGCTTGATGTCGAAGTGCGTTTCGACTGCGCAGGCTCGCACAAGGTGAGGTGTCGACTTCTGTCCGCGAGCGTTTTGCGTGGTATGTACCGGAGATTCGTGCTCTTGCTTGATGTCGCAGGCTCGCACAAAGTGAGGTGTCGACTTCTGTCCGCGAGCGTTTCGCGTGGTATGTACCGGAGATTCGTGCTCTTGCTTGATGTTGAAATGCGTTTCGACTGCGCAGGCTCGCAGAAAGTGAGGTGTCGATTTGTGTCCGCGAGCGTTTCGCGTGGTATGTGCCGCAGATTCTTGCTTGTCCCTGCGCTTCAAAAGGCCTGTCTAAAGGAGGCCTCTGGAAAGAGGCCTTGATTTGTCAAGAGGCCTTGTTTTGTAAACCCGGAAGTATCCATGGTAAGTACCCACGCCTTTTCAAGGCCTTTGGCCCCTTATTCCTGGCCCAAAAAACATGGTTTTACATTGGCTGCATATGGTGCGTCACCCACGATATCGCCACATGTTGTCCTTTGTGCTCTCAACCTCTGACATCTTTACCTCGCATTGCTTTGCTCCAAGGCAGTTGTTTACACGGACGAACTCCAGTGGAGTTACGATTCCATGCTTTCCTTTGGAGGCGTCGGCACAGTTTCGGCGACCCTGCATTTTTCGTGGAACAAACGCCACACTCTTGCACGAAGGCTGCAAAAGGTTGGGTTCTGGCAGTAGCGTCATGTGGTCCTGCTGGGTTTTTCTGTGCTGTCCTCGCTTTTTGGCATTGCGTCCACGCCTTTTTGAGGCCTTTCCACGCCTTTTTGAGGCCTTTCCACGCCTTTTTGAGGCCTTTCCACGGGTTGTCCACGCTTTGTCCACGGTCCAGCTGGTGTTCTGAGTCACTTCGCAGTTTCTGGCAAATATATTTACTCGAACGGATTTGGCGTTTTGTTGAATGCGTGTAACATGCATTTGCGCATGCCTCAGCTGAAGGGTCTCGAGGAGTAGCCAAAGCCAAAAACTCTCCTTTGCAGAATCATAGCTGCAGCCTTCCTACCATCTTGTTTGGGACTCTCTTTAGTTTGAAGCCCCCCTTCGTAGATATCAGCTTGAGAAATTGGAGCCAAACTATCAACAAAATCTGCAAATTGTTGCCTGTGTCAGCAAAACGCTGTGCCGCCACCCCCAACTTTTCAAGGAAGCCCCGGGATTGGCTTGATGTTGAAGTGCGTTTCGATTGCGCAGGCTCGCACAAACTCGATTTTTTGCTTTTTTGGCGCCTCCAGGGACCGTTTTGTCTCGTGGTCCGGCGGCACGGGTTTCCGGCGAAAGGTCCCGGGCTCGATTCCCGCCCTGTCCGCGCGAGCTTGTTTCCCTTTCTTCGGGCATGCTTGGATGGTGCTTCTGTGCTGCGACGGCTTCTCGATGGTAACAACAACCAAACAGCAACAGCAACAGCAACAGCAACAGCGCCACATTCATAGAAAGAAAGAAATACAGAGACGAAACAACGAGAACCAAGGAAGAAGCTACCTAGCTAGCGAACTCACGAACTCAGGCACCCTGTTGAAACAAACGCACAGATCTTGCCTTTTGTAGTGATGCTTGCGCAGCCATGGGCGCAATAATCTTGGCGACGCTGCTGGAAGCCGCGCCTGCCGATGTGCGCGTGGAATTCGAGCATCTCGGGTCATATGTCTTGGGAGACCTTGCGGCTGCGCAGGCGGGTGCTTTGTTGGAAGGTTTATCTTCGGATCGACAGGGCTTATGGACGGCGTGCAAGAACGCAGGGATTAGCCGGAAACAAGGTGGGAGAAGTTTGCAGCAGGAAGAGCTTCGGGCGCTGGCGAAGGACAAGCTTCTCGCCGTGCTGCCGGCGGTTTCATTTCAGGCTCTTCTGGACTACGCCGTGCCTGGCGAGATGGGGAGGGAACTCCATGGAAGAGTACGGAATTTTCTTGCGAGATGCTTCGCAGGTCGAGACAGGCAAGTTTGCAGAAGTGGCCGCCACCCTCTTCTGTGTCTCCGCTTCCGAGTTGGAAGTTTTGCGAAACAAGTTGCAAAATGGAGGTCCTTTGACTTTTTTGGCCTTGGAGGCTAATGTCAACGGTGGCGAAGCGAAAATCACGCCGGCTCTGCAAGGCTTTCGCTATGAGACTGCCACTGGAATCCAAGCGGCTGCGCTGGCCAATCAAGAGACCGCGCTCTGGGACGCCACGGCAACCTTGCTGACGCAAGAGTGGCAACCTCATAACGCTGCCAAAGACTACGCGTCTGTGCTCGGGCAGCTATCTGCCTGTGCGCTGTTGGACTGCCACGCGCAAGCGCAGCAAGAGACAGAGTATTTGCACGGTCGCGTCTTTCAGTTGAACAATGTTCACATTCCATTTCCACCGCCAGAAGACCTTTACGAAGACCGCATTTACTGGACCGCTCGTATCCGCGACTTCTCTGGCTGCTTGGACGTGGGGATTCGTCAGAAAGCAGCGTGTCACCTCGCTGGCCTCGACCCATCCGGAAAGGAAGCAGCTCCCACTGTGCCGCTGACACTTTGTCTTGGCCGTTGCTGGCCAGTGTAAAGATCTTGGCCACGGTGCGTGATGCAGATGTCGCCGCGACACAAGCTCAAGACAGCCAGTCCGGAATGAAGCGGATGCGCTTTGTTCTGGTGGAAGCAGAAGAACAAGACTTGAAGCAAGAGGCCACGCAGCCTCTTTTGTCTCTCTTGCAGGCGTTGACGCAGATTCCACCAAGCACAGATGCTTTGGTCACCGCGAGGCTGTCAGAGTTGATGACAAACAGTTTTGGAGTTTTTCAAGTGGAGCCAAAGGTTGTGGATGCACGCCTTCCCGGCTTACTTCAAACATCATTTCACGTGGAGCCAGTGGATGTGGACGCACACCAGGCCGGTTCCCTTGAGAGGGAAGGAAAACGCCGTCGTCTGAGTTGCAACAAAGGGTGTCCTCCAAGCGCACCGAACAACAAGAAGCTGCCAGCGGGCTCCGTTTGGTCACCAAAGACATCATCGATGGTTTAGCAGAGGCAGACGCTGCCGCGGCCGAAAAATTCACAGCCATAGCTTACTGCACTGTTCATAACTTGAAGGATTTCGTCTTGGACCCACCTCGGACGGGCAAAAAGTTGCAGTATGCCTTGGCCATAGCGTGCTCCAAGTCTGCGACGGAAGGGCAAGCCGAGCTCATTGTGGAACAGCTGCAGCTGCTGCGTGAAGCAGATGTTGACGTGGCCACGAAGTGCATGCGCCAACTGCTCCTGATGTCTAGCGTGACTGCTACGCGCGGACCTCCGCCTGGCACGCATGCTCCCTGGACAGAGTCGACAGCGCCCGCCTTGCAACAAGCCCTTTGCCCAGCTCTGAGTGCATACCCCCGTGGAGAGCCGTGGGCGAATGCACCTACAGCACCGGGCGTACACGCCTGCAGCGACTGAGCGAATCTTGGAACCCTTGCGGCTGCGCAGGCGGGTGCTGGAAGTGTCTCTACGGATCGCTGACGGACGGAATGCAAGCGCGCAGGAGTTAGTCAGAAGCAAGGAGCTCGACGCAGACCCGCCGTGCTTTGCTCGCGGATAACTCCACACACTATTCACGCACGACTCCATGTGTTCCTTCCTCAGATTCCTTGTCTCACTGCTTTTCCATTCCTCGTGTATGCACTCAACGTGTCATGTTCCTTGCTGTTGCACTGTATAACTCGATAGCGCCAAAGGGCTCAGAGATCTTGCGTGGTGGTGGGTTGTTGCACTACCTGGTTGTCCGCACACGTGCACTAGCTTTGCTTCGATGGCAACGCGGTACTTTGCCTAGAACTGCGGTTCGAACATACTTTCACAACTGCATCGCGCCAATTCCTCTCTGTGTCTGCATGTGTGCCTGTATGCGCGTGTCCCTGCGCGTGTCCCTGCGCGTTCCGGCACAAGCTTGCACGTGCGCTGCTGGCGGTTGCGCAGGGACAGCCGATGTCCAACCTTGTGCATAACCAATCGGTGATGCAGCGGATGCGCTTTGTTGTGGTGGAACACAATAAGAAAAGTAGTTAGCCAGAAGCAAGCACAAGCTGGTTCTTTTCGACACAGCCCCACTTCAGCTGCCATGCTTTGCTCGCGGAAAAATGCAGTCGCGTTCCTTTGCCCCCTACTCTGTAATTTACTCATCCACACACTAGTTACGCACGAAGCCGTGTGTTCCTTCCTCACATGCCTTGTCTTACCTCCATGCTGCATGCAACAACGCTCCTGTGCGTGGAAGTCGTGTCGCTTTGGCTCAGCTCCGTCCTTTTGCCGCCGACACTCTCCGTACTCATGCCTCGACGCAGCCTGACGCATCCGAGTATCGTTGACGCTGAGAACGCCGCGCTCTCGAACAACACTGCGGCTGCGCGTGAAGATGACGCAACGCGCCATGCCTGCTGGCCGCTTGGAGACACGCGGTGCCGCCAATCTGCCGGGCTTTGGACGAGCCCGCCGGAAGCACCCAAGTCGTTCGCCACAGTACAGCTCGCCCCAGCAGAAAGCGCACGTATTCGACCGCCTGCTGCTATGTACCCCGTGCTTTGCGCTCAGGCCGCGTGTCTAGGCGATGTCTGTTTGTTCTTGCGGCTCATGACGACCTGCTGTGCTGCACGTTGCCGCGTCTGGATGCAGCGCGCCCGTGCCGTACTCCAAGAAGTAGAAGCTTACGCAAATTTCATCCTGGCAACACGGCTGTGGCTGCCAGGGTTCTTGGCGCACGATGTCATTGACGTGCGTGTGTCTTGGAATGCGCCCGAGTGGATCCATGCACAAATCCGCCTGCCGACTTTCTTTGACAACTCTTTCCGCTGTGCAGACGAAGCTACCATGGAACAGTGGATCGACCAACATCCGCGCCTTCGCGGCCTGCCGCCCCTCGCAGCGCTGCACCGCATGAACTGCCTTGATAACATGGCTCCAAATGAGTTTGACGCCTTCTTGTGCGCCCTGCGATCTGGGAGCGCGCGCTTTATGTACACGCCTGCTGTGGAAGGGTCCGAGCCAGACAGCCCAGTCTTTGGGCCTGCCTTGATAACGCTTCTGTGCTGCGAGAGCTTGCCACTAACACTCTGCGTGCGCCGCGTCGGCTGTTTGCAGCAACAAGCTACCACGCCTTGACCGCAGCGCCTTTGCGTTCTACCAACAGACTGGCCTGCTGCGGCTGCGCGCAGTGCCACGCATCTATCCCAGCAGCCCTGTCCTGCGAGTCCTGCGATTCTGCCGTCTCACCGATATGTGCTGCTCATGGAAGAAAAACGATCATGCCTGCTGGCCATGCCTGTGCGCCTGTTTTCTTCTTGGTGCTGCATGTGTCTCTACTCCCACACACGTGTCCTCGTCTTTGTGAGTGTGCGCGCAAATACCGCAAAATGATGTTGCAGCTTCCTGACAACAACCGCCATTTTGCGGCGCTGCCCGCACAATACTCTGCAGCGTGTGACCGCCGCCTATCACTGTTTGGGGTCTCGCGCCGGGGTAATTTTGTGCTCCCGCTGGTGGTTTCCCGTGATGAAAAGTAGTAGCGGGGTCCGGGCGGGTGGTAATTGGGGTTTGTGGTGCTTTTTTTTGTGCTCCCGATTGTGCTTTTTTTTGCTTTTTTTTGTGCTCCCGCTGGTGGTTTCCCGTGATGAAAAGTAGTAGCGGGGTCCCTCTGGAGGGTAATTGAGGTTTTGCGGTGCTTTTTTTTGTGCTTTTTCTTGTGCTTTTTTTGTGCTTTTTCTTGTGCTTTTTCTTGTGCTAGTTTTACTCTTTCCTCTGGAAAATCCGTCCGAAAATTTGCCGAATTGGCCAGAAGTGCGGGGCCGGCCGGAGTCAGTGCCAGCTCGGCCAGCTCCTCGCTGGCGCCAGCTGGGCCAGGGACCAGCTGGCCCTGGGTGGGGGCTGGCAGCCAGCAGACTGGCCTGCAAACAGTCTAGGTCGCAAGGGCAAACGTGGCAGTGGCTCCCCTGGCCCTGAACCTGTCTTTCAGGACCTCAAACGGAAGAAGCTGAAAGAAAAGACGCTCCAACGTGTTTCTGGGCGAAGCGGCCAGCTCCGCGCTGACTGCGCCACTTCCTGCCTGCTTTGGATTTCGCTCTCTGTCAGATCAAGATGTCAGAACTTGGTGTTAGCGTTAGCGACTTGCATTCAACTTGCAGCGACGGCGGAAAAGTGGTAGTGATAGTTGCTGTCTAGGCCAATGTTTATTTGCGATATATGTTTATGCTATGTCTCTGTCTATGTTTACGACTCCTGAACCAGCTTTAAACTTTTCCTAGGTCTCCTAAATCCTAGTGCACCTACAGTCCAGTGACAACCCCAAAAGCGCAGCACTAGAAACCAGTAGGGACAGAACCGTATTTGGGCCTGGGCATGAAAAGACACCACTCTACTCTCCACTGCATCATCATATAGACCAAACAAATACGCAGCCTAAAATTGGTGGGGCATGCTTACCCAAAACCAATTTGGGCTTGCTGGTGGTCATTTTTGCTGAGGTATTATGTATAAATGGCTTTATTTAACTGTTAGTGCTCGGGGGCACCCCCCAAACCATATCGTTGTGGTTTCCCTGCAATGTGATACTGCAAGACTTGGTCTACTCCCATCTCCAGCACTATTCCAGGCTGTGGGAATAAGAAGGGCTTTCTCCCATCAAAAACAACAACACACTACCAAAAAGCCCGCAACATCCTCAAGCAAATAACGTCTGAAGATACCTAAAAACACAAAGAGGCCACAGCAATTTGGGGGGGGGCATCATTTCGGGGCCATCCGCGGAAATCAGGTATCAAAAAACCCGCTATGAAACGTTCACAATGGGTGAGTTGGCAAAC
>CAUJNA010001402.1:230000-262500 GCA_963377175.1 Effrenium voratum | reverse complement strand
AAGGGCGCTGCGTGCAGCATATGCTCTTACATTCTGTAAGTTCCCCCGGAAGAAAATTTGGAGAGTCCTCCAATCGTGCTGGTGCTCAGTAGGGAATGACCGACACCGGGTGTTGGGAATGAACCATTTCAAAATTCCTTAAAGGAAACACCAGCAAGGGATGGTTTTTTCCAGTGGTCATTCCATTTCTCATTCCCTGCCTATCGAACCAACAAGTACTGTCCGTCCCACAAAAATTCGCCGCGGGACATGTTGACCGAACCTGGGGCCGCGGCAACTTTCTCCTCCTTCACCTGGCAGAGAGAAAGCTACTTGTGTGGCTCGGCTCCGTTACCAATACTTCCGCAGCTTAGACGAGAAAGTCCGAACTTTCGGTTGACCGCTAAATGAAATGGTCTTCCCAAAAAATAAGTCCAAGGACAAGGCAGGGAGTGAAGCAACGGCAATTACCAGTTCCGCTTTTGAACATGCGCACTCCCGACCGTGGATGGATGTGCCAGTTGGTAGGGGGTTTGTCCCGTTATTTGTAGGGCTGGCTTCATCCATCCCAACTGGTGCAGGATCTCGTCCACCCACAGTATGACTATTGGGGCAAACTGTACTCCTCCCTTTCCAGTCTCTCGAACTCCCGGAATCTTCTCGAGTGAGGGTATCGCAGTGACTTTTGGGGTTGAGTGGCTGAGTTGACTGGCCTGAGTTGACTCAGGTAAGAGCCAGCTTTTTTGAAGCCCTGAAGGAGGCCTTAGAAACTCAAAAGGGTTTAACAGGCTATACCTGCCCAAACTCCCATGAGAGCCTTCTTTCCAACTGCCAGAAAAGCCTTTCATCTTTGGCAGCTGTCTGGCGATAAAGCGAAGCTTGTAGGCCACCCGGCTAAGCCTCTTCCCTCCAGTTACCACCTTTTTCAAACAATGGTTGGGTTAATACTGTGGATGGACAGACCAAACAGTGGTTGGGTTAATACCGTGGATGGACAGAATGTTTCGCTCCACCTAAGAAGCCCTGGAATGATACAATCGCCCTGTACATGCCAACAAACAATGGCTTTTTCCATGCTTCCAAAGTGGTGCGAAATGGATTTCGTCCATCCACCGTCTGACCATGCCCAGTGACTCATCTAAGTTGGGTCATCCAAGTTGCCAACTTCGTCGGTTGAACCAGCAGGCGAATTACCTGACTTACAAGCCATCCCTATGTTACCCGACCTAAAAGTGGACCCGTTCTCCGAATAGGATTCACTTCACGTCCTATGGCAACGGTGTCCTTGTTCGATTTAACATGCCGACCAAAAGATGGGTGGCCAAAATCCACTTTGAGATAGCTTCCCTTTGGATACCAACCAAAAGGATTGGAGTCATATATATATATATGTATATATATATACATATTATATATATATTTATTTATTTATTGATTTATTTATTTATTTATGCTTGTGTTTTCTTGTTAGTTAGAAGAGAACAACTCTTGACGACGTGCGCGCCTCGGTCATGACAACATCTGGCTTCCCCTCGCCTCGGGTGTTCCAAAGCACCCAGCGCCCCGGCGCCCCGGCGCTTACCCAAGCTGACCCAGAGCTGCCAAACCGGCAGGACACATTCCACGCTGGTTTTTTGGTGGGTAAAAGGCAATCTTGTGTGGGATCTTGAGACTCCGGTAGGCTGGTTTCCCTTGAAGACCTGCACTTCTTCGGCTTCGATCAAAAATGCTGAGGGGCATCCTGTGCCTGTCCAGTGTTTGGGTGTAGAAGTGGGTCTGTCTAGCCCCAACATTGGAAATTGAAAAAGCAATCACAGAAGTCAGGGGCATGTACTTTTAGCAGCAAAAACACTGGAACCTTGCCCGGGAGATGCCGCCGTTTTTTGGCACTCAGAAAAAATGGCGAAGGGCAATCTGAAAAAAAAGGGTCGCCAGATTTCACCAAATCAAAAATTGATCCTTGTACTGGTTTGAAATGATCGAAACTTGTGGCTCGGGAAACTGCTTGAACATGGGACGTCCAGGTTCAGCCGACGGAAGCAAAACAAAAAAGCACGCGGTTTTGAGGCCCGTGGATGGCGGAAAGAGAAAAGCCAAAGAGCCACGTCGATACGCCTGGTCCCTGGCCGCTTTTGGTTCGAAGCTTATCAATTTCGATTGGGAACCCGGACTGGACGCCCATTGGGTGAGCATTTCTGTCCACCAAACACGGGGGTTTCCAATTTCATGCCCACATGTCCATTTAGATCCCCCCCCCCCCCTTGTCACTAACCATGGCTCCTTGTGGACAGCCCCTATGAGGTAAGCTAAGTTGCCAAGTGAGGTTGCACCTTTCTTTCGATCCATGGGTTTCGTGGGTTGCCTTGAAAAAGGGGCTGGAACCGTTTCGTCACCAGTTCCTCTCGTCGACGGAAGCCTCCGTTGGGACGTGGGACCCATGAGAAGAGTGGGGGACCCATGTCCTTCTTTTTGAGGGCACCCTTTTTTGGATGGCTTGGAACAGGCACAGTTCCGCTTTTGACTACCGGGCAGACTGAAACCTTCAAGGATGGAAAACCCTACCCTGTCCAAAACGTGCTGTTGCTCAGTGGGGAATGTGGGAATGAACCACGCCCTTAAGCGAAGCCACCAGCAAGGGATGGCTGATTGCGGGGTCAGACTCCATTTCTCATTCCCTGCATCTCGCTCCAGCAAGCTTTTGACTACAAGCTAGATTTCAACCCACTGCTTCTCTTTTTGGGGGTAATGAAGCATTCCTGGGTTGAAGCCCCTGGGGTAATTTTGACCCATATTCATCAACCCCAGCTTACTAATATGGGGGGGCGTTCCACTAAAGTGGCCCGAATCCCCACATTTCACCCAAAAACACCCTTTATGGGTATAAATTTCAATCGGGGGCCCTTTGGTGGACATCATTTAGGTGGGGATCTATGTCCACCAGCCACTTTTCAGGGGGTTCCCCATCAAAAATCATGGACTCATGGCCATATTGATGAGCAGCGCTTCATTCATCCTCCCCCAGCCTTGCTCGTGCTTGAGGCATTTTTTGTCGGAGTTCCAGGCATGTTGTTTCAGAGCACGCTGTTTCTCCACAAGTTGTCCTTCTCCGCTTATACCTGGATGTGTTAAATGTCATTTTGGTCCCACTTTTTTGAGCAGCCATTTTTTCTGAGCAGGGCTTCATCAATCTGGGGTCAGCATTTCTCAAAATTGAGCGCCAGATTGAGCGCCATGGCAAACTGGGATCATATTGAGCTTCATTTTGTGGAACCCTGACTGAGCGCCATGGCCCGCACCCCGGGCCCCCGCACCGGCCGGCGCGGAGGACGCCGCCACCGCGGCCTCCACGCTGGGCGGCGCCTCCCCCACGGTCTCCACAGAGGGCGCGGCCGGCTGCGTCACCGCCATCTCGTGGAGGCTCCCCTGCAAACGGGCCCAAACAGCTCCCCCGGCAACGGTGTTTTAGAAAAAAACAAGAGGAGCCCGGGCATGTGGATCCCGTTGTTTTCCGGCTCAAGGCTCCGAAGGCAAACCAAGATTTAAGTTGTTCACAGTTGGGAAATCAACCCCAAAACAGATGAAGAAGGGGAGCAACCGCGACTCAAGCCGGATTGGCAGCCAGCAGCCTGTGCTCTGACCAAGCACAGAGAAAAAGGCAAAGGCACGGGTGAAACATGACAGGCCCCGCACTACATGGAAGGCACGAAGTCATCCGATTCATCATGAAGAACCAATCGCAGAAATCCGAAAATGGATCCGCACAAACTACCACTCCCAAATTGGAAGCAAGGCATAAGCTCGCTCTACACCCATCTGAAACAAGTCTGAGACACAGTGTTACAACACGATCTGAGTAGACCGGGGTCAGCTGTTCGGATGTTCATGCGCCCTTTTGTTTGGGCCGAGTGCGCTCAGCATATTCATGTCAACGTGCTTCCAGGCTGCTTCCAAATAAGTAGGTTTAATCAAGGCTGGCCAAGCCCGATGGCCATTTTATCAAGGCCGATGGCCGTTTTATCAAGGCGGCCAGCCTCAATGGCCGTTTTATCAAGGATTTGCGGCCAGAAGCGGCCGAATGGCCAGATCTTCAAATTTGGGCTACAGATGGCCAGTTTCACAGAATCCGGTGTAAAGAATTTATCAGCACCCCACCACCACCCCACCACCCCACCACCCCACCACCCCACCACCCCACCACCCCACCACCCCACCACCCCACCACCCCACCACCCCACCACCCCACCACCCCCCCACCCCACCACCCCACCACCCCACCACCCCACCACCCCACCACCCCACCACCCCACCACCCCACCACCCCACCACCACCCCACCACCCCACCACCCCACCACCACCACCCCACCCCCCACCACCACCACCCCACCCCACCACCCACCACCCCACCAACCCCACCAACCCCACCACCCAAACCCAACCCAACCCCCACCAACCCCCACCCCCCCACCACACCCCCACCCAACCCCACCCAACCCCACCCAACCCCACCCAACCCCACCCAACCCCACCCAACCCCACCCAACCCCACCCAACCCCGAGAGGCCACAGCTTCTGAAGAGAGGGTTCGTCCTAGAAACACATTGGCACCATTTGTTCGGGTCAGGTGTGCGGCAAAAAGGACAATCTTGGCGCACCTGGAACGCCGGGCTGTTCACATGGAGCCGTGCACGTGGCCTTCACAAACTTGCTTCGTAAGCTTGCTTGGATTCGTTAGTTTCTCCACCTATTTTCCCATTCGCAACCAATTGCAACTGGTGACTTTGTGGAAAGGGCCGCGCACGTTGTCAATTGGATGCGTGTGGATGGCAAGTTGGGTGGATTCGCCGCAGGTGTGTGGAGACGGGGCCGGCGCTGCGCTTTTGCGGGGGGCTCGGTGTGGACAAGCCTCGGTCACTTGGTGGGTCTGACGCCTGTCTGAAACAAGTCTGAGACACAGTGTTACCACGATCTGCGTAGACCGGGGTCAGCTGTTCGGATGTTCATGCGCCCTTTTGTTTGGGCCGAGTGTGCTCAGCATATTCATGTCAACGTGCTTCCAGGCTGCTTCCAAATAAGTAGGGCGAACCCCGAGAGGCCACAGCTTCTGAAGAGAGGGTTCGTCCTAGAAACACATTGGCACCATTTGTTCGGGTCAGGTGTGCGGCAAAAAGGACAATCTTGGCGCACCTGGAACGCCGGGCTGTTCACATGGAGCCGTGCACGTGACCTTCACAAACTTGCTTCGTAAGCTTGCTTGGATTCGTTAGTTTCTCCACCTATTTTCCCATTCGCAACCAATTGCAACTGGTGACTTTGTGGAAAGGGCCGCGCATGTTGTCAATTGGACGCGTGTGGATGGCAAGTTGGGTGGATTCGCCGCAGGTGTGTGGAGACGGGGCCGGCGCTGCGCTTTTGCGGGGGGCTCGGTGTGGACAAGCCTCGGTCACTTGGTGGGTCTGACGCCTGTCCAAAACAAGTCTGAGACACAGTGTTACCACGATCTGCGTAGACCGGGGTCAGCTGTTCGGATGTTCATGCGCCCTTTTGTTTGGGCCGAGTGTGCTCAGCATATTCATGTCAACGTGCTTCCAGGCTGCTTCCAAATAAGTGAGCGAACCCCAAGAGGCTACAGCTTCTGCAGAGAGGGTTCGTCCTAGAAACACATTGGCACCGTTTGTTCGGGTCAGGTGTGCGGCAAAAAGGACAATTACGGCGCACCTGGAGCGCCGGGCTGTTCACACATGGAGCCGCGCACGTGGCGGTTGCCGCATGTCATGAGCGTCCACCGCGCCAGTCTCGCTCGCCGGCATGTCACGAGCGTCCACCGCGAGCGTCCCCCGCGCCAGTCTCGCTCGCGGGCGGTTTCCGCATGTCACGAGCGTCCACCGCGCCAGTCTCGCTCGCGGGCGGTTTCCGCATGTCACGAGCGTCCACCGCGCCAGTCTCGCTCGCGGGCGGTTTTTCGCATGTCACGAGCCTCCACCGCGCCAGTCTCGCTCGCGGGCGATTTCCGCCTGTCACGAGCGTCCACCGCGCCAGTCTCGCTCGCGGGCGGTTTCCGCATGTCACAAGCGTCCACCGCGCCAGTCTCGCTCGCGGGCGTTTTTCCGCATGTCACGAGCGTCCACCGCGCCAGTCTCGCTTGCGGGCGGTTTCCGCATGTCACAAGCCTCCACCGCGCCAGTCTCGCTCGCGGGCGGTTTCCGCATGTCACGAGCGTCCGCCGCGCCCGTCTTGCTCGCGAACGGTTTCCGCATGTCACGAGCGTCCACCGCGCCAGTCTTAAGTCGCGGGCGGTTTCCGCATGTCACGAGCGTCCACCGCGCCAGTCTCGCTCGCGGGCGGTTCCCGCATGTCACGAGCGTCCTCCGCGCCAGTCTCGCTCGCGGGCGGTTTCCGCATGTCACGAGCGTCCACCGCGGCAGTCTCGCTCGCGGGCGGTTTCCGCCTGTCACTGTCACAAGCGTCCACCGCGCCAGTTCGCTCGGGGGCGGCTTCCGCCTGTCACGAGCGTCCACCGCGACAGTCTCACTCGCGGGCGGTTTCCGCCTGTCACGAGCGTCCACCGCGCCAGTCTCGCTCCCGGGCGGTTTCCGCATGTCACGAGCGCCCACCGCACCAGTCTCGCTCGCGGGCGGTTTCCGCGTGTCACGAGCCTCCCCCGCGCCAGTCTGGCTCGGGGGCGGCTTCCGCATGTCACAAGCGTCCACCGCGCCAGTCTCGCTCGCGGGAGGCTTCCGCATGTCACGAGCGTCCACCTCGCCAGTCTCGCTCGCGGGCGGTGTCCGCATGTCACGAGGGTCCACCGCGCCAGTCTCGCTCGCGGGCGGTCTCCGCATGCCACGAGCGTCCACTGCGCCAGTCTCGCTCGCGGGCGGTGTCCGCATGTCACGAGCGTCCACCTCGCTCGCGGGCGGTTTCCGCATGTCACGAGCGTCCACCGCGCCAGTCTCGCTCGGGCGGTTTCCGCATGTCACGAGCGCGCCAGTCTCGCTTGGGCGGTTTGCGCATGTCACGAGCGTCCACCGCGCCAGTCTCGCTGCGGGCGGTTTCCGCATGTCACGAGCGTCCACCGCGCCAGTCTCGCTCGCGGGCGGTTTCCGCATGTCACGAGCGTCCACCGCGCCAGTCTCGCTCGCGGGCGCGCCAGTCTCGCTCGCGGGCGGTTTCCCCATGTCACGAGCGTCCACCGCGCCAGTCTCGCTCGCGGGCGGTTCCCGCCTGTCACGAGCGTCCACCGCGCCATTCTCGCTCGCGGGCGGTTTCCGCCTGTCACGAGCGTCTATCGCGCCAGTCTCGCTCGCGGGCGCTCGCTCGCGGGCGGTTTCCGCATGTCACGAGCGTCCACCGCGCCAGTCTCGCTCGCGGGCGGTTTCCGCATGTCACGAGCGTCCACCGCGCCAGTCTCGCTCGCGGGCGGTTTCCGCATGTCACGAGCGTCCCCCGCGCCAGTCTCGCTCGCGGGCGGATTCCGCATGTCACGAGCGTCCACCGCGCCAGTCTCGCTCGCGGGCGGTTTCCGCATGTCACGAGCGTCCACCGCGCCAGTCTTGCTCGCGGGCGGTTTCCGCATGTCAGGAGCGTCCACCGCGCCAGTCTCGCTCGCGGGCGGTTTCCGCATGTCACGAGCGTCCACCGCGCCAGTCTCGCTCGCGGGCGGTTTCCGAATGTCACGAGCGTCCACCGCATGCCAGTCTCGTCTCGCCCACGGGCGGTTTCCGCATGTCACGAGCCTCCACCGCGCCAGTCTCGCTCGCGGGCGGTTTAATCCGCATGTCACGAGCGTCCATCACGCCAGTCTCGCTCGCGGGCGGTTTCCGCATGTCACGAGCGTCCACCGCGCCAGTCTCGCTCGCGGGCGGTTTCCGCATGTCACGAGCGTCCACTGCGCCAGTCTTGCTCGCTTGCGAACGGTTTCCGAATGTCACGAGCGTCCACCGCGCCAGTCTCGCTCGCAGGCGGTTTCCGCATGTCACGAGCGTCCACTCTCGCTCGCGGGCGGTTTCCGCATGTCACGAGCCTCCACCGTGCCAGTCTTGCTCGCGGGCGGTTTCCCCATGTCATGAGCGTCCACCGCGCCAGTCTCGCTCGCGGGCGGTTCCCGCCTGTCACGAGCGTCCACCGCGCCAGTCTCGCTCGCGGGCGGTTTCCGCCTGTCACGAGCGTGTATCGCGCCAGTCTCGCTCGCGGGCGGTTTCCGCATGTCACGAAAGATCTGTTCGTGGGATTTGGCCTGTTTTTCGTGACAAATGTCCTTTTTTTTCTGGTGCTATGATGCAAATAGATTTGGATGGGCTAGCCCGCACCCTGTAGAAAGGCTGGCTAGCCAGCCAAAAGCTTTGATGCAAATGTTTTGTGGCTGGCTCCATTTTTTCATGATCTTGTTAGATGCTTGATATAATTCTTGGCAGCTGGTTTGGCTCATCCATTTGCCCCCTCATCCCTTTGCCCCTCATCATGGCTCGTCAGGATCGCCCTGCGACTCTGCCTTTGCAAGGTGAACCTGCTGCGCAGAGTTCTTGGATGCGCTCGCGGCAAGTGGTGGCCTCTGACCATGTGAGCCAAGCGTACTGGTCGCTGTTTCGTGATGAATGGCTGGAGCTTGCCCTTGTACAAGGACTAAAAGTCTCCATTGGGCCTGGCATGCTCCGCTACACCATGCGAACTGATGATGACGGCGCCTTGTTCTTTTACATCTCCTTGTGGCCAGACTTTCCTTCATATGCGATTCCTGTGCATGTGCCTCATATCACCTTGGCGTACAAATGCACTTTTGAAAGCAGTGAAGTCATGTACCGCTCCTACTTTGCAGCATTGAAACTTTTGCTGCCACGGCAATTGCATGTTCGCTTGTCCGCCTATGGCGCAAGTAGCTTCAAGATCACTGAAGGCACTGAGTTCCACTTCTTGCTGCAGGAAATTCAGCGGAAGATTCGCAAATATGGCAATTTGGCTGAAGCTCCTGACAACTTGCACATGACATGGGTGGACATTTGAAATTAATTACACTGTTTTGCTTTGGATCAGGTATGTACAATTCAATGTTCAACATGTTTCAGGTTTTCATTCCGCCTATGTTTTGCATGCAGCAGTATCATATGGGCATGGCAAGAGAAAAATGAATGATAGCGCACTTCAAGGCTGTGACCTGTCAGTTTGATCCATCAGCCTTGCAGGGTTTGGCAGCAAACATGAAACATAAGGTTGCCAAAATGTCCCCCTTCAGTTTTCTTGGTTGTGTTACTTGCAGGTTTGGTCTCAAACTGCCACTTGACACCAAACACTGGCTAGCCAGTATTGTACTGTCATGTGTCCACTGTCACATTGAGCAACTTGTGATTGACCCATCTTGCATGTTTCTTGCATCCTGGTGTCATGGATGTGTCTCATGGAAGCGGCTAGCCGCCAGTCATTCTGCTTGTGGTTTGCGCTGTGTGTTGCAAATAGTGGCTAGCCACCATAGTAGTGCAAATTGTTCCCTGCAGTGGCCAGGCTTGCTCTTGCCCTTTGATATTTCACTTTTGGGCAGCCAGCAGTGCATTTTGCATTCCGGTTTCTGATTGCTTTCATTTGGCATTCTTGTTTCATTTGGCACCAGTTGGTGGGGAAGGCCAGTAGTTTGAGTCATGTCGGCTGGCTCTGACATTGAGCTGCCGCCTTCCATCCTTCCAAGTGATGATGGCTCAGATGAATCTGCAGTGGAGTTGCCAGACCAGATCTTGGCTGCAGAGCCTTGCTGCGCAAAGAAGTGCACAGACCAGCTCTCCTCCTTTGCAAAGGAAGCCAGCAGCAGGTTGACATTCCGCCTGGATGATCTTGACCTCTCAGGGCAGAACACCCTTTGGTTCGGCCAGCTGCTCAACATGAACAAGAATAACCCTGAAGGCGCCCGCCGCAAGGTCTTCCAATGGCATGGCCATGATCTATGCTTGCGTGGCTATTGCTTTGTCAGTGGCTGTCCACGAAAGAAGGCTCAGCATTATTTGCAGGCCATTGCTGCAGGCGAGGTCATCGTCCCTGCTGATGGCCGCAAGGCCCCGCTCAAGAAAGCTGAGCCGAAGACTGATGATGTCGATGCCTTTTTCTGTTTCATCTATGACAACCTGGCCGAACCTCTGGCATCAGTGGCAGGTGGCCATGACATTGCAGACATTGCAGATGAGACAGACATTGCAGATGAGTCGCAAGTGGTGTCTGCCCCGGACTGGCTGGTTTGCAAGGACTTCTTAAATACAGCGTCATTGGCAATCACAGCACTGAAGTCAGGTGAGAAGCCAGCAATTCAGAAGCTTTGGCTCCCAACCATGACTCCGTCAGAGATTTTTGACCTGTACAAGGACATGCATTGTGACCACCAGGAGCTGGCAAGTTGGTCCACCTTTGTGCGTGTTTGGACACGTTGGCAAGCCATCCTTGCTTGGAATTCGGCCACCTCAAGTTCACAACCGTTGCGATGACTGTGCCAAGTACAGCAAGTTCAGGCGCCTGCAGACGAGCGCAGCAGATTCACAGGCCGTGACCTTGGCCTACAACAAGCACATTCGAGAAGTGTTTGCGGACCGTGGCATCCTGACCAGCTTGGAAACCATGGCTGAGCAAGCTGCCAGAAATGATGATTTGCAGATGCCGCACTTGGTTCTGACCATTGATGCCATGGACAAGTCGAAATGGCAAGTGCCAAGACAACTGGACAACACAAAAAAGCTGTCAGCTTTGTGGCGCCCGTGTATGCATCTTGTTGGAGTTATTGTTGCTGGAGTCCTTGAGTACTTTGCTGTCCTGGAGGCCGATGTGAAAGGTGACAGTGACACCCAACAGACCCTTCTTAGCCGTGCCCTTGAGCTGACTGAAGAGGAACTGCGTCATCGTGGCAAATCAATGCCTCCAAAGGTCATTTTGCACAATGACAATACATCCAAGGAAGGGCGCAATTCCATGCTTTTGCAATTTGCAGCTGCCCTGGTAGCAACACAGCGGTTTGAGGAGGTGTCCATTGCAATGTTCAGAGTTGGGCACACACATAATCGGCTGGATCAGAGATTTTCTTGCGTTGCCAAGCTGCTTGCCCGAGCTTCTTGCTACATCAGCTTCTTGCAGGAACATTACAAGCCGGCTCGCAATGTGAAACTTGTGATTGAAGAAGTTGCAGGGGCACATCATTGGCGTGAGTTCTTTGGGCATTTGGGGATGCACTTTGCAGGATTGACCGGCACCCGCACCACTGCTGATGCAGCCCATCTACTCCGTGTGGTTCGGAGGGACTCAGTGAAGTCCTGTGTCCCAGGCATCCCCTTTGAGGAGGATGGCCAAGGCCAAGGCAGTGACCCAGTCTTGCTTGCAAAGCATTGGCTTTGCTCAAAGGCGCTGAGCCAACCACCCACTGTTCTTCTTGAAGGTGATTTGGGCTTGGACTTCTCAAAGCTCCCTAGGATGGTGGCCCCTCGCACCTTGCTCACTGATGAGTCAGCCAAGCAGTACCGGCGGACAGCCGCGCAAGTTCTCGAAGCACCTTGGCAGCTGGAAGCAGCTGCTGCTTATTTGATGTCCTGGCTCCAAAGGAATGCAGGACAAGCCCAGCAGCAGCCATTGCCGGAAATAAGCTTCATTGTCGAGGGTCGGGAGTTCTTGCCAGCATCACTTGTTGCACCTGCCACTTGGAAGGATTTGCACCCAACGGGGCTATTCCTGTGAGGCCTGTCCCCAAGAAACAAGCTGTCATGCGGCGGCCTGCAGCTGCTCGTGCTGTGCCACAACTGGCTCATGTCAGTCGCCGGGCCCAAGCTGCTAGCAACATGGCTTCTCAACAGCAAGTTGCCCAACAGCATGATGGTGAGGAACTCCTTGATGAGGACCAGCCTCAGCACCAAGAGATTCCTTTGCCCGACAGCATCAGCCCTGAGCCTGGAGATGAAGCTGCTTCAGACCCACCTTCAGATGAGCCTGACCAAGAACATGAAGATGATGGCCCTTCCTCTCATCGTGGCCCAGCAATGAAGCGCCCGGCTGCAGCCATGTCTCAAGATGAGGTGATGCGAAGGCCAAGTGCCAAGGCTTCTGTGCAGCCCAAGGCAGCAGTGCAGCCCAAATTCAAGGCCCAGGCCAAAACCAAGGCCAAGGCCAAGGCCAAGGCTGCGGCAGTTCAGTTGGATGCTGCGGCTGTCCACAGGATCTTGTCAAACAATCCGGGCCAAAGGCTTGGTTGCAGCAAGTGCAGGCACTCATTGGCAGGGTGCTGGGAGTGCAAACTCCGGGCTGCCCGTCAGTTGATCTGAGGCTCGGCTGACTCAGGCAATGATGGCATTTTGACCGAGTATGAAGGTATAAACCGCATGTGCGCCTTTGTGTTCAGACAGCCGGCCTTGCTTTCCTTTTGCCCCTGCGCATTTCTGGCTTGTCAGGGCGGCTAGCCGCCAGTAATCAAGTGCAGGGCTGTGTAGGGTTGTGCGCGGCTAGCCGCAAAAAAGCTGTGTTGCAAGCAAAGGGTTACAAAGCACAAGTTGATTGACATGACAGTCACATTTACTTCCATGTACGGTTGCGAGCATGTCATTGGCAAATGTTATGCTGTGTTTTGGGCTTGTGTGCAGTCATTTTAGTAGATAGGAAGGCAGCTTTAGATCCTGTTCTTGAGTTGTTCAATCATGGCCGACCTTGATGCGATCTCTCTCCCTTCGTCCATTGGCAGCGACCTTGAAGACCTCGAAGATGAATCTGGGCTTACTGCAGACTTGGCCCTGGCACCTGTTGGCCAAGTCGCCTTCATGGAAATCTTCTCCAACCCAAGGGTTGGCCCTCATTGCCAAAACTTGGGATTGCGGACTGGCCCACCTATCGATGTGGAAACTGGATGGGACCTGCTTGATGAAGGCATGCAGCACCGATTGATCCAGTTGATCACATGGCTGAGCCCGCTGGTGATCATGCTGAGTCCCCCATGTACAGTATTTTCCCAGGTCCAAGCCACGATGACCCACCGCAGGGCAGACCTATCAAAATGGGCCAAGCAGTATGAGGATGGCAAGAAATTGTTCCTCTTCGCACTCCAGCTCTTTGCAATCCAGATGCGGGCTGGCCGGAAGGCGGTCTTGGAGCATCCATGGCTAGCCACATCCTGGAACCTCGATGCCACCAAGGCCTTGCTGAGCAACCAGACTGTCAAAGTGCAAGTGTTTGACCAATGCTTGGTGGGCTTGAGGACGCCGGTCAGCAACCTTCCGGCCCGCAAGAGGACGAAGCTGATGACAAACTGGGGGTTTTTGCCTGTTTCAGTGAGAGGTGCACGCCTGCAACTTGCAACCATTTCCCTGAGTCACATGCTTGGCTTCAAGGTTCTGAAGGCGGCGTTGGTCTGACACGAGCTGCCCAGCGTTACCCTGAGCAGATGTGCAGGAACCTTGCAGCCTCTGTCCACTTCTACTGCACGCAAGAGCAGGAATCTGACATTGACATGCTTTCCTTGCCAGGGGATGCATCCGACCATGAGCTGTGATAGCCTTCTGCTTTCAGACTGTTTCATTTTGGAAGGGAGGACAGAACTTAATTCAAACATGTTTTCGCAATTAGCTTCTGGTCAATGATTGGAACTTGTGGTTGGATGCTTTTGGGTCTGGGCAATGAAGCAATTGCAGCAATTGCAATTGCAGTCCAAAAAGGTACAGCACTTGTCCTGCTGCTTTGTGCTGCTTCCTGGCTAGCCAGGCTTTTCAACAGTAGTAGTCTTGTGCTGTGCTCCTGGCTAGCCAGGATGTAAAAACTCAAGCTGCCAAGGTTCCTCGAGAGGCCACTTTGCTTGGCAGCTAGCTGCCAAATTCAAATTTCGCATGTGTTTGGAAACTTCCATGTAGATTTACTTCCTTCTCAGACTTGGCTGGATCGCCTCTCTTAGGAATCCAAGAAAGTGTGTTCTTTTTTGGAATCCTGGTGAACAGGCATGGCATGAACAGTCTGTAGGTGCTCTGCCTTTGCCTTCTACCTTCCTGCCAGAAGGCAGCTTGAGACTTAACTTTTGGACATTTTCTGGCCCCTCAAAATTCGAATTTTCGCCGGATCTTGGGGTCCAGAATTTGGGGGGGGGAGATCTGACTAAAAAAAATTTTCTAGCCGGATCTCCCTGGGCTGGCGGGTGTTTCGCCGGATCTGGGGGTCCAGATTTTGGGGGGGGGAGATCTGGCTAAACACCCGTCAGCCCAGGGAGATCTGACTAGAAAAAATTTTTTAGCCGGATCTGGGGGTCCAGAATTTGGGGGGGGTACATCTGACCAAAACCGCCTCATACCCACATCTGCTGCCAGCATTTGGCTTGGTGTGCCAGCTGCCCAGCTGTGATGTCCTCTGTGGGTGATGTTCTCAGCTCGGAGCCAACCCCGGTTCCCTTCAAGCTTGCAGAGCCAGATGAAACTGAGACTGCCTTCAAGGACTGTTTGACAGTGAAGTGCTCGAGCCCTATGGTGGCCCAGCCCAGTACTTGCAGCACAAGCTGGCAGATCCTTCTGAACAGACAGCTTTTTTGCAGTGGCTGTGGGGCACTTTCCCTTTGCAGGAGGACAAGCTCTACAACTTGGAGAATCCGATGCCTTCTGCTGAAGAAAGCCAGCTTGGAGACCAGGCCCCCTGCAAAGCTCACATCTCGATGCTGGGCTACATGGCCCTGTGCACCTTGAAGCCCATGCCTTCTGCTCACAGTGCCCGCTTGCTGGTGCAGCACTTGCTGATGGATGGGTTTGTGACCAGCAGCCAGCCTCTGCAGATCAAGCATGTTATGCCAGATGTCCTGCTGACAGCGCCCTGGGCTGCAGCTGCCAACGGTTTGCCAATCCATCCTTTCTCCTTGGGGTATGTCAAGGGCATGCTTCGTGGCAGCACAATCCTTGCCCTGCTCTACATGTTCTGGCAAGATGGGCAGGGCTTGCAGCTGTTGGAGACTTTCAGCAACTTGAGAACTTCGTGTGGGGTGGTCTATGTGCACCACATCAAGCATTTCAGCTTGCAAGATGAGGTCTTCTACAACTTCCGTGGGTCACTTCGAGGATCCATCCGTCGCCCTCCCAACTTGCTGACCTGGGTGGGCACTTTGAGCCAGCTCAAGCAGAAGGGCTATGAAGACAGCGCGGCTGTGATCTCTCGTTTCAACTCTGGGGTCGGGAAGAGCTTCCAGCTTGTAGGGTCCAAGGCCACAGCTATTGGGAACTTGATGTCCCTGTTTCCGGCCGATCTCTTGACTTTGCTGCAGGCCCATGTCTCCAAGTATGGCTGGGACAGCTGCGTGCTTAGTGATGACAACCTGAGCACCAAGAAGATCCTGCCCAACTATGTCCACAAGAGCCCGCACAAATCGTGGAAGAAGCTCGCTGCCATGTCGGTTGTTTCCACGACCCTGACCTTTCGCCGGCTGACACGGGACTTTGACAAGATGCCCGCCGGAAGGCTGACAAGGCCACCATGGAAAGCTTTGCTGAACTTGCAGCCCTGGTGGTGAACCTGTCCAAGCAGCTGGCTGAGCTCTTCCCCTTGAAGCAGGCTGACTTGGAAACCGAGATCTACGACAAGTGGGTCGAGGGCAGTCCTGGCCTGGACCTTGAGCTTCATGAAGTCTGCACTGAGAAGAGGGAGTCCTTGGTGGTCACTGACATCAAGGCCTTCCGTGCTGTTGCCGACCTGCTGCAATGCAAGATCCCTGTGCCCAAGAATTCTGAGGAGATCCAGCTGACAGAGCTGGCCGCGAGCAAGTTTGAGTTGCTGAAGAAGCAGCTGGACTATGACCAGACCGCCTTCAAAGTTCATCAGTCCAAAATCCAGAGTTATGAGCATGCAGTCCACCATGCCAAACTTGAATGGAAGCAGAAGCTTCGTTCCGAGGCTGTGCAGTGGTGCAACTCTTGGCTAGCCAAGAAGTGCAAGGTTTTTACCTATGACCCTTCCCAGACTGGTGCCCTCACAAAGCTGGTTTCGGACCATGCCCAGACTTTGATCAAGGGCGCTGGCCTTTCCAAGCCTGCAGTTGCAGCTCAACTTCATGTTAACTTAAGTTGTTATTTGGTCGTCTTGCTTTTGAAAGCCTTCTTGAATCCTTGCTGTGGTTTCCCCTGCTCATCTAAGGCCACACTATCTGTGCTGAACTGGTCGGCACCTGCGGTCCACAGCCAGCTTGCCCAGGAGGCCCAAGCCTGTTGCTTTGCCCACACAGTGTCAGAAAGTTTCTGCAACCTCGGAGTCCTCCTGTGCCCAGTTTTCCATTACAAGAAGCACCAGATGCATGTCCTGGAGCATTTCCTCTTGAAGTCACTTGCTTGCCGTGGAGTGGATGTGGACCTCCAAGCCTCGTTGATTTTCAAGGATCGCAAAGATTCCCGGGACACCAGACCCTTAGTGTACCCCATTCGCATCATCCGGCCCTACATCGAGGCGGTCCAGTCAGATGATGAGGCTGAGGATGATCAGCGCACAAGCCGGTCAAAGCGCAACCCAGCTGGGCGCTACTGGCAAGCCTCTCAGCTGGTGCGGACCCGCCGCACTGAGGAGGCCGACCAAGTGCCAGCAACCAAGCTCAAGGTTGTTGAGGACCTTTCTGATGCTGCTGTCCCTTTCAGCACCGACCTTGATGGATCTGTGCGTGGTGGGCGCCGGTTTGAGCAGATCGGGCCCTCTGCGTCCTGCAAGTTGCTGGAGTCCCTCTTGGAGAATGACTTGCCCGGCAACATCAGCGGCCTGCTTGTGTTGGACTTGTCCCTTGGTGTGGGCGACCTGTTCTGGGCTTGGCTTGAAAGGGTCAAGGCAATGAAGTTCCCAATCTTGTATGTTGCTGCCTCGGCCGACCCTACAGCTGTGGAGTGGGTGCAGCACACCATCCAGGAGGAGCTCACAGAGAAGCTCTTGAGCGGTGATGTGGTCTTGCCTGGCTTCCATGTTCGCCCCAAAGATGCTCCAGCCGAGGTCCTTGCCAGCGCCCCGCCTCCCCCACAGCTCAATGTCTGCGTCCTTCAGCAAGGAGTCTTGGCAGTGCCCCAAGTTGTTGCGCAGCAGTGGGCAGCCCATCCGACCTTTGGCACTGAGTTCCAGCAGCTTTTGGCCGACCACATTGCAGAATTTGGGGAGGTGCCGCCTGAAAAAGCCGGGTCTTCAGGCCAAGCCAACAGCTGCCCTGAGCCTTCGCCAAAAAAGCGGCGAACGACTGCGCCCCTGAAGTCTGAGTTGGTTGACAACTTGCCAGCTGTCAAACTTGCGCAAGCAGCTGTGGTTGGCCTCAAGAAGGAGCTCCTGGGCAAGATCATGATCCGTGTGTCCACGGATCGCTCTTGGCTTCTTGTCAATGTGTCGCAGAACGTTGTGGCACTGCCAGCTGGCACTGTTCTGGCTGGTTTTGGGCCAGGTACATTCAAACATGTGCCTCGCCTTGCAGAGGGGAAAATTGGCCCTGCAGATGTGGAAAAACACATCCTCTTCGACATGAAGAATGCCAACACCCATGTGCTCCACAATGGCAAGTTGACCACGCTGGGCGAGATTGTGAATGCAGTGCAGGGCAACCGTGCTGCCACTGACATCTGCTACCACAGCCAGAAGCCTGCCCCATCCGAGGACCCGAAGCACTTTGAGCTGGAGCGCAAGCATGAGGTTTACTATTGCCCTGCTTCAAAGACCAATGCGCAAGTTGAGGCATCGGGTGATGACCCCACCAACCTGGAGCTCAAGGGGTCATCATCCTTGGCTTCTTTGGTGCCGCTCTCCACTTGCAAGTTCGAGCACTGCAGCATCATGTGGGCAGTGAAATGGGCTACGAAGGGCCTCATGCCTATCAAGCCGCAGGTTGCCCTGACCTACGACGTTGAGATCCAGCCCGGCACAGCTGTTCATTTGTAGGCCACCTTTTTGTCCTTCTGCTTTAAATCTCGGGGCTGCTGGCCTGATTCCGAGGAATCCAAATCCAGATGCCAGCATGAGTGCGAGCCAAAAGTTACTGCTTGTGTCCTGAGCGCAGTATGTCTCTTCACATGTCTTGCTCAACTCAGGTGTTTGTTGTTTTTGGCCATCCATGATTCAGCTTGCTTGTTTGACAAGCACATTGAAGTGTAACTGACCTGTGGCTAGCCACTTTGCAATATACCCCCCTTTCACCTTAATCCTTTAGATGGGAGGTTATGTCAGAATGATTCTTCATGTCATGGGCTAGGTTTTGTGAGCTTTCGTGACTTCCAGGCTGCCATGGTTGCTGTGGAGCTTGTGGCTAGCCACGCTCCTGTGTTGAATCAACTTCACTTGCGGCTAGCCGCAACTTGTCAGAAAGTCAGCCCATCATGTGTTCTTGGGTTTTCTTGATTGGCAATGGGTTTGATTGAAGTTTGGAACTTGAAGCCTTGGTGTTTGGCACCCTCAAGTCTGGGGATGGAAACTTGATGTCCAGTTGCCAAGCTTTCAGCAGACATCAGCAATCACAACAGCATGCAGCAGGCATCATGTAAGCAGTTTAGCAGCCAGCTTGCTTAGCAGCCATGACCATTACGCACCAGGAGGTGATTGAAGGCATGGAGCAGGTCACCTTCACTGCTGCTGACCGCGCGAACGTCCGTTTGGCCACGTCCTGCGAGGTCAGCGTTCGCTCCAGGAACAATGGGCCGCGAGTGCTTCGCATCACAGGCCAGAACAACGTGCAGGTGCAACTGGCACGGCGGTGTGTCCTGGAGATAATCACTGGGACTTGTGTCAGCGCAGTGGCAGGCTCCCTGGCACTGCTCTGGCAAGTGCTTGTTTTTTGGGCTTTGACCATTTTGTTTGTGGGAACAAAGTTAGTTGGTCCACCTTGCTCCCAAATTGCTAGGTCCAGCAGCGATGCCGCCACCTGAAGCTGAGTCAAGGCCTTCAGTGACCACAAAGGCTTCCGCAAAAGCACCTGCAGCCCCGGCTAGCCGGAGCAGGTCGCCGCCTTGGCGACGAAGCAGCTTGAGCTTTCATGGCATGAACTTTGCAGTGTTGTTGATGGCTAGCCATCTTGTTTTGTGTTGGTGTTTCAGTGGAAATGGTTGGCAGTTGGCAGCTGTTTAGCTTGAGGCACTGGCGCTGTTCCCTGCCGAACACGTGGCGAAGGCAGCTTTTTTGGCCAAACTGTCAGCTTGTTTTTTGGATACTGTGGTTGGCCCTCTGTTCTTTTTTTCTCTTGTGGCCTTTTGCTGCAGGAGCTGCTTGTGTCACGCCTCTGCCCTTGGAGGGCAAGACCATCTTCTTGGCCAGCTGGGGCCTCCGAGGAGTGAACGCGTGCCCTGATGAGTTGGATCTCACCATTTCGTGCCTTCGCATTGACGACCCAGATCGAGCTTGGAACCGCCACACTGAAGATGGTGATGACCTTGGCTTCCACCCTGGCTATCACGATGTGACCCTTGCCCGTGTCTTTGCGCATGCGGCGTTGCTTGTGCTGCTCGGCGAGGTCAAAGCCTGGGTGGCTCAGCTGCCTTCTGCCCAGAAAGAGGCCAGACTAGGCATCTTCTGCAGAGCAGGACGCCACCGTTCAGTTGCGGTCTTGTGGCTTTTTGCCCATGTGCTGGCCCGGCTGGGCGCGCGTGTGAGGGTGAACCACCTGGAGCAGAATGCTGGCAGGTGGTCGCACCTTTGCAGGGGGTGCAGGTCATGTGCCGAAGGCACTATGACCAAGCAGCGGCTAGCCGCAGAGGTCATGCATGCATACATGTCGCTTTGAGGTGTGGAAAAAAGAGTCTGCATGTCGCCCCCTTAAGGTCCTTGCCCCCTTAAGGCCCTTGCCCCCTGAAGGTCCTTTGCTGCCTGCCAGGGTGTATGGCCATGAAGGGCGGCTAGCCGCCTTCTGAGAACTTTAACTGTGTGTTGTGTTCCACAGTTTCCTTGCCATGCATGGCGGCTAGCCGCCTCAGTTGCTTTCAGGGCCTCGCCCCACATGCTGTCCCAAACTGAGTTCTTGTGTCCAACACTTGCAACAACATGCACTTTTTGCATGCACACACACACACAAAAACCATGCACACAGAACACATGAAAACACAAAAAATAGGACAAATCTAAATATTTTAAGGCCAAATCCCACGAACAGAACTTACGAGCGTCCACCGCGCCAGTCTCGCTCGCGGGCGGTTTCCGCATGTCACGAGCGTCCAACGCGCCAGTCTCGCTCGCAGGCGGGTTCCGCATGTCGGGCGGCTTCCGCATGTCACGAGCGTCCACCGCGCCAGTCTCGCTCGCGGGCGGTTTCCGCATCGCATGTCACGAGCGTCCACCGCGCCAGTCTCGCTCGCAAGCGGTTTCCGAATGTCACGAGCGTCCACCGCGCCAGTCTCGCTCGCGGGCGGTTTCCGCATGTCACGAGCGTCCACCGCGCCAGTCTCGCTCGCGGGCGGTTTCCGCATGTCACGAGCGTCCACCGCGCCAGTCTCGCTCGCGGGCGGTTTCCGCATGTCACGAGCGTCCACCGCGCCAGTCTCGCTCGCGGGCGGTTTCCGCATGTCACGAGCGTCCACCGCGCCAGTCTCGCTCGCGGGCGGTTTCCGCATGTCACGAGCGTCCACCGCGCCAGTCTCGCTCGCGGGCGGTTTCCGCATGTCACGAGCGTCCACCGCGCCAGTCTCGCTCGCGGGCGGTTTCCGCATGTCACGAGCGTCCCCCGCGCCAGTCTCGCTCGCGGGCGGTTTCCGCATGTCACGAGCGTCCCCCGCGCCAGTCTCGCTCGCGGGCGGTTTCCGCATGTCACGAGCGTCCACCGCGCCAGTCTCGCTCGCGGGCGGTTTCCGCATGTCACGAGCGTCCACCGCGCCAGTCTCGCTCGCAGGCGGTTTCCGCCTGTCACGAGCGTCCACCGCGCCAGTCTCGCTCGCGGGCGGTTTCCGCGTGTCACGAGCGTCCACCGCGCCAGTCTCGCTCGCGGGCGGTTTCCGCATGTCACGAGCGTCCACCGCGCCAGTCTCGCTCGCGGGCGGTTTCCGCCTGTCACGAGCGTCCACCGCGCCAGTCTCGCTCGCGGGCGGTTTCCGCATGTCACGAGCGTCCACCGCGCCAGTCTCGCTCGCGGGCGGTTTCCGCATGTCACGAGCGTCCACCGCGCCAGTCTCGCTCGCGGGCGGTTTCCGCATGTCACGAGCGTCCACCGCGCCAGTCTCGCTCGCGGGCGGTTTCCGCATGTCACGAGCGTCCACCGCGCCAGTCTCGCTCGCGGGCGGTTTCCGCATGTCACGAGCGTCCACCGCGCCAGTCTCGCTCGCGGGCGGTTTCCGCATGTCACGAGCGTCCACCGCGCCAGTCTCGCTCGCGGGCGGTTTCCGCATGTCACGAGCGTCCACCGCGCCAGTCTCGCTCGCGGGCGGTTTCCGCATGTCACGAGCGTCCACCGCGCCAGTCTCGCTCGCGGGCGGTTTCCGCATGTCACGAGCGTCCACCGCGCCAGTCTCGCTCGCGGGCGGTTTCCGCATGTCACGAGCGTCCACCGCGCCAGTCTCGCTCGCGGGCGGTTTCCGCATGTCACGAGCGTCCACCGCGCCAGTCTCGCTCGCGGGCAGTTTCCAGCCAGCCTCGCGCACCCAGTCTGCACCACACCGCCGTCCCCCCAGCCAGCCCCACACCGCCGTCCCCCCAGCCAGCCTCGTACGCCCGGTCTGCACCCCCAGCCGGCATCGCACGCCCGGTCTGCAGCACAACGAAATGGAAATCGCTTCTTATCTCCGTCGTCACAGCTTGTATCGCTCCCAGGCACCTTCAGAGAAAACCTAAAGCAGAACCCAAGCATCAGAGATGCTTTTGGGGAAAAAACCACCGGATCCCAGCTCCCCAACCCCCCCCCCCCGAACTAAACAGCTACCCCACCCCCCAAATAAGTATATATATATATATACATATAATCATTTATGTAGTTATGTATTTATGTATTTATGTATTTATGTATTTAATTTATTTATGTATTTGATTTATTTATTTATGTATTTACTTATTTAGTCTATCTATGTATATGTATCCGCACCAAACGGTCCTAAACTCCAGGGGTGCCAAGATACATAGCCCTTTTACATACCCCTTGGACAAATGAACCCAAAAGGCCTGCTGATGTTCATACCATATCCTCTCCCCAAAAGGAAAATATACCCCTTATATACTTCCACCCTTAGATAAACAGCCCCCCCAAAAAAATAGAACTCTTGGTTTCTCACTTCCCGAGTGGATGGTCCGAGAAACAAAAAAAGAAGTCTTTGTTGGCCACTGAAATGGCCTTCCCAAAAAGTAAAATGTCCAGGAAGTTGGGAAATGAGGTGTTCAATTGGAGCCTTGAAAAACCGCCCAAATCCCACGAAGTTGTCCGGGCCCACACAAAGAGTTGCAATAGAGGCGAAACCTGCATCTTTTTCTTTTTTCTGGGGTCCATGGGCCCCTTGCGGGGGGGGGGGCGGGGGGAATTCAACCATAGGAACCGGGCACAGCTGAAGGTGAAGCTGTCGGCCGAATGGGCAGTTTTCTTCTTTGGCCTCCCAATTCGCAGAGAGCAATGCAAGAAACGTCCTCAGTTTGGGACCGTGAACCTCTGAATTCGCGAGTAAAGCAGTGAAGAACAGTGAAGCTATGGAATATCCGGCCCACCCTTTCCGACCCCATCTGCAAAGTTCACAAACCTGAAATAAGAATTGAATCCCCCGAGCACAAAGGACCTTCATGGTTTTCGCTCGCTTTACCCTGAGGTCAGACCAAATGGATGGTTTTCCTTGTGTTTCCCTTTATCAACCAACCCACATGAGCAGCACCCGCAACCCAATGCTGGTGGTTCTCCTAACACGGTTATACAGTGTTTTTTCTAGGCCTTACCTGGTGCACGGAAATCTCCCATTGAAATAGCGAGCCGTTGATTTGTGGCAAAACAGATACCCAATTCCTGCTCATGTGCGATCCGTAAAAACAAATCAGTCGGTACATAGGTATGTGTCAAAGTAGGGAACACTAAAATAGCTGGTTTCCAATTGGTTTCTCTTTGGACCAACCCCAACAAGGCCACAAAGAGTACCCTCGGAAAAAAGCACCCATATTTCCCTCCCACCCCTTTGCACATGGAACCTGACAGGAACCCGGTCCCTTTAAAAAGGAAGCTGGTCCAAACCAGGCTGGTGGGAGGCTAGTTGTGCTTGGGTTCTGGGCCCAATTTAATTGGAATCATTATCATTGTTGTTCAGGATCCGTACAGGTGGATGACCATCCCTATTTTTACCCCAAGTAAAGGAACCAGTCTGTTGACCATGGCACAAATGAACCCAGGGGTCTCCTTAAAGGAAACCACCAGTTGGATGGCTGATTTTGGGGTCATTCCATTCCTCATTCCCTGCATCTCTCGCACCAGCATAAGTTTTGGGCCTTAGTATCCTTCTATGCGAAGCAGTTAAGTTTGTCAGAGGCAAGGTCAGCCAGAAGCTGACTAAGCCACGTAAGCCAAAGAGGGTATAGGAAGCTATGCCATGCCTTGTGTGTCAAAACAAATGAAACCTCACTGGGTTTAAGTCCCTGGGGTAATTTTGACCCCATATTCATCAACCCCAGTTTATAAATTTGGGGGGTGTTCCCCAAAACCCGGCCGCTTTCTCAAACGTCGACCGCCTGCGCCATGAGCTGCGCCCGCACCGCCTGCGAAAGCGGCTTTGGAGGGAAATCAAAAGCGGAGACCCGGATGGGGTGCCCGGAGTGCCCAGGGTGGAGAAACAGGGTTCCTACACTAGGTCCTCCACATTTGAGAGGTTGGAATAAGGGTACCAACTTTTTCTTCTGTAGTCTATTTGAGTAGGGGAGCCCTCCCTCCAAAAAAGAAACGGTACAAGGGCACTACTGGGAGACCTAGTAAAGGTGGCCACACCGGGGCCAATCCAACAGACCGCCTCTACCCACTTTGGAGGATCACCCAAACTGGTGGTCTTGGTGTATGGTAAAGGAGGGAGGGGAGGGGGAGGGAGCCCAAACAAGCCCTAAACCAGGCCTTATTAAGGGCTTAATAAGGGCTTAGTTGGGCTCCCTCCTCCCTCCCCTTCCCCCCCCAGCCCCCATGATGATGTGCTGACCTCTGCCGCCTCTTGTTGATCCCCGATCTGGCCGCTATCCTCACCTCCAAGTGGAAGGCGACCCAAGTGGCCCAATGCCAGCGTACTCTCCGATCGAACAGAAGGGAACTAAGGCACCCTTGAGAAAGATCATCATCATCATCATCATCATCATCATCATCATCATCATCATCATCATCATCATCAAGTCCTTCAAGTGTTCGAACGGCTCGGGCTGTTGGTTCCTGACTTTACACATGGCGGGTGTGTCTTACAATCGGGGTACCCGCAAAATGGCTTCGGGTTTCCTGGTTTCCCTTTAAAATTCACCATTTTGGATTTGGGTCCCTCATCAAAAGACGAGCCACCCATGTGCCCTTGTGTAAAGTCTTTCTTTTTTTGCCATGGTGTTTGATTAAAAGCGTGAAACAAAAACAGGTCGCTTCTTGGAGATGCAAACACAGTTCGTCGTTGGGGATTCCCCGAGCTCACAGAGTAATGGCAACCTGAAAGCCAACAAACTGCCCATCATGGGGCTTTGAGGGACCCGAATTTTGAAGTTTGAGGAGGGGCATGATGATCCAGGGAGGAGTCAAACCTCTGCAAATTGCTTGTCAAAGAGGATCCTTGCTGGTGACTGCTTTTGATCCAGACCCATTTGTGTTTCACACCGCAGAACCCATCCTGATCCTTTAAGTCTTTGGAGGGAAGTAGCGTGTCAAGGGGTTTTGACCCGAATTGGTCTGCAAATGGCATTAATTTCTATCCATCAGGATATGGACATGGTGCCCACATACCCATTCTGTTGTTTTTTGTCCTGTTTTGGGAGGGTAAGGAGCTTTCAGCCATGCTACATGGCATATAACCCCCTAAGAACAAGGTTCGCCCCACGAATGGGCTGTATCCGAAGGGTTGCCGATACAAATTGCTTAGTTGGCCAAGAACACCCCAGCTGGAAGTCACTCCTTGGTCTATGCTCCATGGCATGTTCACCCAACATTTGTCAACCCCAGTTTCTTCATAGTTGTTCCTGGGTTTCGTGGGGCTTCGGACCACTTTTGGAGGGCCCAAAACCAGCCCCGTATGAACTTCCACCGGTTTTTTTTGGGTTTTCTATGCGGAGTCAACATGACCCGGACCAAACCCTTCCGATCTTCCACCGGCTTCCATCGGCTTCGCTCGGCGCCTCCGCCGCAGCGGTGGCCTCCGCCTTGGCGCGGGCGTCCGCGTCCGCGTCCGCCTGGCGCCGCGCCTGGCGCGGGGATTCGGCTCCAAGCGGCCCAGGTGGAGCTGACGCTGGAAGGAGAGCAACAAAGTTAAGTCTTAGCAGTTCAGGGGTTGGATTTCAACCGCTAAACCACAATAAGACAATAAGCAGCAATGCAAAATGTGTTTTAACAACAACCATGAGAGGGTACCTTTCAAATCAACTCATCCACAAGGACCTCACCTTCGACTTCTTTCGGAGTCCTGTTGGACTGGAAACGCCTGGCCACCAGAACAAGAAAGCGTGTTTCTTTGAAATCCCGTGGTGTCCACTTAAATTCCCTTCAAAACCACCTCAAGCAGAATACCCTCAGAAACTCCCTGCAAAGCCACTTCAAGCAGAGCACCAACGGAACCAACGCAAAACAGACACGCCCCTCTCTGAGTGCATACGCAAGACTTCACCATGCTCCCCCCCCAAATGCCGCCCTGGAAGCCTCCTCTGCAGCTCGCTCTCTCTCCTTCTCCGCCTCAACTTGGGCTCTGAAAACACGACTCCAAATGCCGATCTTTTCTTTGTGGGTAGATCTCGAAGAACCAGATGTTTCAAGGTCTCTAGGCCTATGGGCCCCCACCAAGTCGCCACAGTTTGAAACCTAGCAAATGTCTGTGGCCAACAATTAGAAGCGGAAAACGGTCTTCCACGAACCATACAGCTTTGCGGTGCAAGCAATGCCAAGAAACCCAAGGGCTGCAGAAGCGTGGTAATTTTTTCTTCCAGGGCAAAAAGCGAATTAAGCAAGCCCTTCATCTTCATCTTCTTTTGGCAAATGTTGGCCGCGTCCCCCCCTCTCGTCTCTCCCAAACGGACCACCAGCAAATCTGCGCTCTCCTCAGATCCCCTGCTAAAAGTCCAACTTGTGTGGGCTAAATGAAACTTTTCTACCGCTAAACCAACTAAAACCGACGAAAAGCCTAAGGCACCGCATGGCGGGGAACCAAGAAATCCGAGCCATATCAGCCTCGCCTTGCGCTGCTCCCACTCCTCGTCCAGCTTCTTCTGCTTCTCTTCCCTCGGGGTGAAAGACTTGGTTGACGTTGGAAGGGGAGCAAACCTTTCATTTGAGTTCGGTGGTTGGATTTCAACCGCTAAATCACAATAAGCGAAAATGTAAGATGTTTCCCAACAACAACCATGAAGACCTGAACCAACAGAGGGAAACCACCGATACAGGAGGACGTCCGTTCAAAAAAAATGGTTCAACCGGAAACCCAAACCCACCAAAGGGAAAAGGAAAGCGGAGTTGCCTTTTCCCCTTGGTTCAGTTTCAAGGGACCCCAGCTAAGACTGGGAGACTTGGGGAGGACACTCTTTTCCTGCTGTCCTAACCCTCCCACGAAAGTGCACAAGCGCACCACCTCCAACCGCAACGCCCTGGTACCGCGATTCCGGCGAAATTCCGGCGCCCTCTCCTTTCCCTACTCGCGTCGTCTCTTTGCGCGACTGGCGTCCAAGCGCAACATGCTTGAGGTCAACCAGCTCCTCCACAGAATGCCACTATCAGAGCTCGGCCCAGCGAGTCTTCCCGGCGTCTTCGCGGGAACTCGGACGTCAGGGCGTCCGCCTCTGGCCTGCCACTTCCAGTGTGAGAAGGACACGGCCGCAAGCAGGGTCATAAACGTAACCTGCTGGTGGGCGAACAACAATGAAACATCCTTGCAAACACAAAAAAGCAACGTGTAAAACAGGCTACTGCCCCCCAATCTCTGAGAATCACTCGGCCAATCTGAGGAAAAGAACCCACCAAAAAGCGCCTTGCCTTCCATCAAAAGAGGATACCCGCCTCAAAAGAAAAAACCCTAGCATGTGTTTTCCGAGATCCCTGCAATGAGCTTTGCTTGCCCCCCACTCCCCGAACCTGAGAAGAACCGGCCCACTTGCGGCCCGGGCAAATGAGTCTTGTGCACTGCAGCCTTGAACTCGGCCGGGGGCTCCCCCATCATCACCTGGCTGTGGGTCAAAAATAGGTACCCAAAATGGAACCCTGGTTATAAATGGAAACATGGACTAAAACCTGCGGTCCCCTGGTGGGTCAATTTTGACCCATACCCACCTCAGCCGGAGGTTGCTTTGGGAGGGTGTTGCCTTGCAAACTTCCCGCAAATGCACAGGGTCCTTCTCTTGGAGGGTTTCTACGGCAAAAACATCTGGCCCTGGAGTTTTGTCAACCCCATGTACCAAAGTGAGTTGGTCCAACTGAGATTCCTGTTTTGGTGGAAAGTTGAAGGGCTTCCAACAAATGAAGGCCAGCCCCTTTGAACGGAAGCGATGGATCTGAAAAGCAAGCTCTGTTTCAATCAACCCGCAAGAAATTGGGTTGTCCCGCTGGGGCCCGGCATTGGTGGAATCCCCCCAGGCAAGCGGGAGTTTCTCAAAATTTGCGGATCCCTGTGCCATGGTCAGAGCACCTATGGCCGATTGGATCATGGTTCCCTTAATCAGTATGGTGATTTCGGATCCTTACCAGGTGGATGACCATCCAACACTTCACCCGCCAGTAAAGGACCTGGTCCTTTGAACATGGCAACCCCCGTCCCTCGAGTCCGACGAGCCCCCGTTGAAACGTCGAAACGTGCGCTCCGGCCCCTCCGGCCTGCGCGACCACCTTGAAGCCGGGCCGCTTGAACCGCTTGATGAAGTGAGACCTGCGGGCCCCGGATGCGTCGGAATCTGGCTGGAACCGGCGCAAGTTTGGGGGCGTTGCAGGGTGTCCTTTTGACAGGCCCCTCTGAATGCCAACAAGAAGCCCGATTCCTAGTTGAAACACCTTGCGGCTATGAACTTTAAGAATTGGAACCGTGAAAAACGGTTGATGAAGCAGAAACAATGGAAGTCTGAAAAACATGCGTAGGACATTACTCCCTTTACAAGAATGATGTCCAGCAGAAGGTCCCCCAAATAGTCTTTTGTACCCATTTTAACCAGAACCAAAACCAAAAATAGCTGTGGTTCTGCTTTCTGGGCACACGCTCAGCACTGCACAAATTCCTTCGAAATTATAAGCCTGCCAAGTAAGCACACCGCGCCCGCTTAATCAAGAGAACACGTGCCAGCACCGCACGCATGGCTGCCAAATGATGATAAAGACACAGCACACCCCGCTCAAGAGCACACGCTCAGCGCCTGGCACACTTAGAGCACCTACTCAGCACTACACACATGCCTGCATAATGATCAGCACACTCGCTGAGCACGCGCTCAGCACAAAACGCATGCAAGCGCACTCTCTCAAGAGCACGCGCTGAGGCATGGCATACATGCCTGCCAAATGCTAAGCGCACGCGGTCAAGAGCGCAAACTTTGCACTGCACACGTTCCTGCCTAATGTTAAACGCACACGCTCAGCACTGCACGTGTGTCTGCCGAATGACAAAGCCACTCGCACAAGAGCAAAGCACCGCGCACATGCGTTCAAAATGATAGACACGCCCGCTCAAGAGCGCACGAATTGCACACATGCCTGCCAACTGAAATGATAAACAACAAACATGCTGGTCAGTTCCAGTCCGGCGCGAACTCAAACCCCAACAAGTCAGGCAGTAGAACCACCCTTTTCGGAACAGCAGCTAGGCATGATGTTTAGAACCACCCTCCTAAAGCGGCCACTGGGAATTTGTTTCGCTGCTCACAATGATATCGATCCTTCACTTTTGGGGGGAAAACAATCCGCCATGTTGACTAATGTGAGCCATAATCAACAGCTGGCAACCGAAGGGGCCTACCGGTCTACCCAATATAATTTAAAGAATTTGTGGCTCATTTGAAGAAGTCCAGGGAATGTCTCATGCTACCCTCCCTCCGTGCCTGCAAAATGGGCGGTCACACTACCGGGCAATTTTCTCTCATGGACTGTCATGTCAAAAACTTAACCGTGAGATTTTATGCCGAGAGCTCATAAGTTGGCCATGTTCCATGAATCTCAAAAGGCAACCCCCCCAACAAGTAGTTGGTGATGTCCGAAGGGTCCATATTACGCTTGCCCTACCTGGCATGGTTTTTTGGCCGCCGCCCGCGAAAGATGAACAGAACCCAAGCCAAAAACAACTAAGAACCGTGAAGTTACCCTCAGCCAAACACAGAAGCTCCTAGGAGACCAAAGGGGGTCCTTGCTAGCCCAGACCCCTACCCATTACCCGTTGCATTTTATGTGAGTTGGTACCCTTTTAGGGGTGGTTTAAAGGGAAACTGAAAGGACACCACCAATTCTGGGGGATCCCCCTATTTTGAGGCAGACCCATGCGGGAGTGTATTCACCTTGGAGGAATCCACATAGTGAGTAAGAATCAGTTGCCCAGCCAATCGGTACGGTTGGCGCACTCGCGATTTCCTCCCGAAATGGCCGGGCCGGGGCCAGGCACCAACTGATTGCTACTCCCCAGTGATGTAGAACAGCCATGGCAGTACGAGAATGTTCAGTTGTGTATTTCTTGCGGTGCTTGCTTGTTTCTACGTGCTGGTTCTCAGGGAATGAGGGACTGACCCCTTGCCATCCCCAATGGTTTCCTTAAAGAAGCATCCCAAGATTCATTCCCAAATCCTGGGTAACTCCCAACTGAGCACCAGCAAGTCTATGTTTGCTTTTGTCAAGTTGGTTGTTTTCTGTATGTGTCTTTGTTGCTTGCGTGTGTGTGTGTGTGTGTGTGTGTCTCCAAACTTGTTGGACTTGTTGCTTCCCTTTTTCCTCTTGGAGCCCCTGTCCGAGTAGTTTTGACCGAGCCCCAGCCCGCAGCAAAGAGCCTCTCGTCCTTCAGCAGGTTCGACTTGATTTCCATGACCTGAACTGAAGTCAAGGGCTTTTGACCCAGGAAAACTCATGGTTTCTCTGAAAAGCCTACAAAACGCAGTAAGGCCTTCGCGCTTTTGAAACAGGGTGGCTCCTATTTTAACTCGATTGGCACAAGGGTATGTGGTGAAGGGAAACCAAAGGACCCAAGACCATTTTTCTACCCAGTGGCTTGGTGTTGGAGCAACCGTACAATACAACACAAGAGGAAAGCAAGCCTGGATTCCGCTAGGCAACTGCAGCTTTGCAACTGGAGCATACCTTTGTTGTCCGTTTTCCCCATCTCGCGCAGGAATGGTGGCATAGTTCACAATACCAAGCGAAGCTGAGAACTTGAAGCACCATGTGCGGTTCCCCGGCATCTGGCTCAACTTTTGGGGCCTGCTCCTCGAGAAAACCAATGGTCAAAAGCGGGAATCGAGCGAACACCCGGAGACTCCATACCCGGAACCGCATCAGAAACTGCAAGAGCTATCGCCCAAGACCTCTCTTGGTCTCGGGGGATCCCCCACCGACCGCCCGGGTCCAACAAATGATTTAGGCTGCCTGCTAACTTCAGGCTGCCCTACGAAAAGCATGGTTTTGAACAAAATGCCTGCTATTGCCCTACCAAAGGCCATGGTTTTATCAACAAATGGTATGTGTCAAATACAGGGGACCCCAACAAATTTTGACTTCCCTTTAAGCCTACCCCTCGAAGACACTACCCCAAAAAAGCGGCACACCCAAATGCCAGATTGCCAACAGGCTGCAAAACCACTCTGGACAGGTTGTTCCTACTGGCCAGCTCTTCCAAAGTTCCCTCAACATGTGGCTCGTCTTGTTTTTCCAAAAAGGGGAGTACTAACCCTCAAATAAGCCCAGGTGGTCTCCCCAACTGCCCCGGTTTTTTCCGGGAACCCTGCGAAACCCTACCTAAAAGCTGCCCCCCCAGTCTGTCTCGACCACCAAAAGGTGTTTTGTGAGACCCTGGTCGCTGGGGTTTCAATCCCTCTTGGGTCTGCATTGGTTGAGTCACCCTTGAAGCAACAGGCTGCACTAGTAAAACCCTCTAAAGCAGCCCTCAAGTTCTGCATGCAAGAAAAATGAAAAATTCGCCCAACTACAAGGGGCCGTTCAATAAACCATAAACTGGGGTGGGGTACCGGGAGAAAACACATGCTGGTCATTTTTTTTGGGGGGGTCCTCCCCCACAAAATGGCTTCGGTTCTCCTCTTGGTTTCCCTTTAAAACGACAAAACAGGGGTACCCCAAAAAAACTCTCGCACACACACACACGCACACCACATATTTAGCCATTTAGCGGTAAACTGGAAGCCCATTTGGCAATGGGTCAAACATAACCCCAAAATGGGTTGCCCTGGCCAAAACCTGCGGTTTCCTGGTGACTTGATTTTGACCCATTCCCATTTGTGTTTCCAGTACCCCAGAGCCCATTCTCATTCTTACATGTCAAGGGGTTTTGACACCAAAGACCAGCCAAGGACAGGCTGAGGCATTTGGGCCCATAACTGGATGGCTCGCCGAATCTCTTTTTTGCACTCGGGTACCCCTTGAGGGGTGGTTCTAGACGGAAACCGCAAGGAAACCAACCAATTTCTTGAGGGTTCCCGATGTTGAGACAAACCCAGATTGGCATGGTATCTGCCTGGAGGTTGTTGTTTGGTGTGTGTCAAACTAGGAACTTGGACCCCAAAAAATGAAGATGCATCCCCCCTTTGGTTCTTCCCTTATTAAAAACGCAGCTTCTTCTTTTGTGGTGGGGGGGGGACCTCAAAAAAATAGGCGAAGCAACCCGCCGGCATCTCTGGGGGCCCAGAGCCCTCGATCGCACGACATCTCGCCCCAAGGGCTCCGGGCCACGTAGTTCCTGGGCTGCGTGGGTGCCACCACCCCCAGGATCTTCCGCGCCTAGCGCAGACCGAGCCGACCGGTCGGCCCCGAAGACTCGAAGACTCAGCGAGCCGAGCGAGGCCCCGAAGTCGGGGGACTTCTTGGGGGCCCTGCAGCTTTTTGGAGGGAAGCCGAGCAAAGCAGTCTTCCTAGGTCGATTCCAGCCCTTTTGTGGGGTCTCAAAAAAATGGGTGTGGCTCAAAAGGAAAGAGCCAAGGTTGCGCAGATTTTGGTCTTTGGTTCTATTTTCAAAGTGCCACTATGGTACAGCTTTTGAGCCACGGCCAAATGCCAACCTTGGATCATTGTGAATCATGGCAGGGCGGGGAGGGGCCATTCGCATCAGAATGGGACCCAACAAACGGGGGCCGATCACTTGCAACAGAGGTGTGTGGCATCCCGGAACGCTTTTGACAGAACTCGTTCAAGGTCGCCCAGGTCGGAAGGATGTGGCAGGATTTCCCCCCGAAGTTTGGGGGGGAAGGCAGGATTCTACAAGGGTACTTCAGATAAGTGAAGTAGTTGCACTTTGCCTTTGGTTTGTGGGTGGGGAGGGGAACAAGATC
>CAUJNA010001402.1:217500-225000 GCA_963377175.1 Effrenium voratum | reverse complement strand
CTTGGTGCATACGTACATGCACACACATCGTGGCTATATAGTGGCCGTATATCCCAAAACCCTTGCGCCGTGGTGGCTTTGGGGGTCGTGGAAACCATCTTAGACACCCGACCTTTTCTTGGGCTCTTATGGGCCCGAAAATAGTTCAGCCAAAAAAGGTCATCTTTCGGGAAAATGAGGGAAAACCTTCGTAAACAGCAAAGATGGGTGTGTCTGTTTAGCGCACCGCTCTTTCGTGGTAAAGGAAAACTACCAGGAGATCAACCATTTTGGGGGTCCCCTAACAAAGGCACGCCCACAATATGGGTTCAGGACTGGGGCCTCCCGAAAAACTGGTGGGTCGTGCTTTTGCAGGTACTCTTTTGGGATTGACTTGCGGTCAACAAACAGCAATCCGCGCTCTTAGGGTCGATCTTGGGGTCCGATCTGCGCCAAAGAAGGGACCAGCCGCTCACAGACTTCCAGGCGAAATCCTTTCTTTGTCCAGCTGAGTCACAATCAAGACCCCTAAAGCTCTGACGGGGGGGGGGGGAGCTTCTTTTGCCCCTAATCATTGGCCTGCCCTGACAAAAAAGCGAAGGCTTAAAACTGGACCAAGGCTCGACCGGTGTTTCATCCCGCAGAATTTAAGGCTGCTGCTCGCCGATGGCACGGTCAGAAAGCTCCACGTACCTACGCATGCGCGTTTCGGAGGCGGGAAAGGGGTGTGTCTCAACATGGGTACTTCTTGGATGCGCACGGGTTGATCCAACTGAAACCAAAAAGGAAAACAAAAGAGAAACCAAGAGGGAGGCACGATGCCATCGGAAAACCGAACCCTGTGTAAAATGAAACAGAGAAGCCACGAGGCGCATCCGCCCATTCTTGCGCTCTCCCTGTGGGGCATGTGCACAAAACACAAGTGGCTGTATCTTTGTTTTGCAGCTTCCCACAAAACCAACAGAAAACCGAACTCAAACACGCGTTTCCTGATTGCCGCTTTTTTGGTCTCCTTCTTCGGTACCCCTCAGAGACCAGACGCATCGAATCTGCCACTAAAGCTTCATGTCTCTGCCTGAAAGCGGACGTCGGACCGCTGCACAGAACTCATTAGACGTGAAAGTACATTTTGATACAAGGGGGGGTTGATCAATATGCCAAAAAAAAATGGGGGGGTCCCCTGTTTTATTCGCTTGAGTTCATGGACCTTCGTCACTCTTGGGGGGTTGGACGATATTTTCGCGGGACCAGCTGGGCGACTTTTCAGGGACCATTCCACTCGTTCGGAAGTGAGTCAACCCACTTCCTAGCGCAGAACTGGTTCTTGGGGTTATCTTGGGGCCGGTCATCACCATGGGCAGCTTCTCCCATGTCAAAGGTTGGGTCCTGTTCAAAAATGGTCATCCCAAAGGACCGGAGTGATCAACCTGTACCGATGTCTGGCATTGAAGTGACCTGGGATTTTGGGGAGGTGCGAATTATCCGGTGGGCTTAGTGAGCGTGCCCACTGTCATTCTGTCATGCCCTGCTAGTCTATGAGAGTAAAGATTGCTCTTGGCTCAAATGCAAAATCCCCAAAAACAAACTCTTGGCACAATTCCCCTTGTGTGAGTGTGTAAAGGGGATGACGAAACCAAAAGGGGCGGAGGGATTGTGCGATCTACTTCACCTAACTGTCTGGCGCCTTGATGTGGGCGGTGCTCGTTCTATCCAATGTACTCTCATGCCATTGGATGAGCCTCTGCATGGTTTGCGCAGACGGGTCACCGTGTTTGATCTCTGCTTTTCGTGACACGACGCTTGGGCCCGTGCAAACGGCCTGTTGCAGATGTGCGCAAGTGACAGAGCCGGATGCACCCAGCGCCGTTGCGCATTCCTTGGGTTTGTCCCCGGTGCAGCTTTCGAAATAGCGTGGTGTCGCCAGGGAAGTCTTCCTTCCTTGGGATCCGCTCACAACCGAAGCCCAAGGAGCAGGAAGCCAACTCCAGAACTCCACGCAGCCCTTCGGCGTGGGGAAGCCGTGGTTCAGCGTGAACATTGGTTTTTGGGTCGTTCCACCAGCCAGCTTTTGAGATGGGGCCCTGGGAAAATGAATGGCCAAAGGCACAAATGCCCCCAAGAACCATCCGACTGGTTTCCTTGAGAATCACTTGGTTTCCCACACAACCTGTTGATTTCCTGCCGGGGTCGGGGGGCCGGCCGGCTCCGCCGAAGAACATCTCAAAACACCCCAACCTCCCCCGGCTCAAATGAAGAGGTATCCACTCGCAAAAACTAAATGGCTATAGCTAAAACCAAGGGACACCTCCGCCGGTTTTTATCAAAAAGCGCCCGGCCTTGGCGCGCAACCCACCAACCCTACCAAGGCGAAGGCCTGGGGTGCTTCGAGAGGAAGTCGTCCAGCCACTCGAAGGTGCCCTCATCCGGCACGGCCATGGGGAAGATCACCTCCGGAGTCACGAAAAACGGCCGCAAACAAAAAAAAAAAAACGCGGGGAAATGGACGGCTTGGTTTGTTTTTGTTGTAAAAACAGCAAATTAAAACCGCGGCTAATGAAAGTTGGCTTCGGCTTCGCGGTTTCCAAGTGGGCTTCCCTTCATTTCCCTTGATTTCCCTGATGTTCCAGGCGTCTCAAACGGTTTCCATAGGGAAATGTTAGGGATTTTCACTCCCGGGCTGAGTGGCATGCAGAAAGCGGCCAGATCTGGTCGCATCTGTTTCGGACCCACTGTCGAAATGGACGAGAAGTAGGGCAATGTTAATTTCTAGGGGAGTATCGGATAAACCCACGAATCTGGGGAGTGAGTAGTAGTGAAGGGCCAGACTGGGGCCAGCCGAAGTAGTCTTCCATCAAGTCCAGTTTAGTATTGGCTTAGTATTGGCATAGTATTTGCTTAGTATTCTTGTGTACTGCCTCAGTACTGTCTTAGTTGTGGTTTAGTATTCCTTTGAGCTGGCAGGTGTCACAAAGCATTTGGCTCCTTGACACCTCGCTTTTCTTGTCAGCTTTTTGGGTACCAGCAAGCTCAGACGTTGCCAGCCCCAAAATATGTCTCTTATCCAACTGGAAACATTCCGGATTGCTTGGCCCCGTTTGTTTTGTGTATTTCTTCCCTTTGTTGCTTTCAGGCACGGGCATAGTTATCGGGAAAGAAAGAAGTGTGCTGACTCCATGTTGCATTCATCGCCCAACATTCTATCAGAGATCTCCGGATTTCGCCTGCAGAAGTTGCAACTTACTGGTGGTGCCCTTTGGAAGTGCCACTTGTGGAGGTCAGAAGGGAACAGCTCGGAAACCCTGTCTTATGTGGTGACTCAAGTGTTTTCTCCCCACGGCCAACTGGAGAGCTGGAGGTGTGGCTTCGGTTCACAGAGCCAGGTAGAGGCGAAGCTCTGCCAATTCGGCAGGTGAAGGTGTTTCAGGTCGGTGTGCGGGTGGTTTCCCAATTCGCCTCAAGACCCGGGGGTTCAAATTTCAAATCCACCAGATCCTTCTGCCCAAAACAACAAACACTTCCCACAGGAACTTCAAACTGTGAGGGAACCCTGTCCCTCAATGGCTCAAAGTAGAGGGTGCTTCTCAAAATAGAAGCACCCTAACATGGTGGTGTCCTTTAACTTTCCCCTTAATCAACCAAAACGGGGTCCGAAATCCATTTTGACCAACCGACACTTCACTTTATGAACTGCGGTCAACACTACGAGCGTTCCCCCCAAAAGGACATGGGGAATTCAGAGCTTGTGGGGAAGTTTAGAGGTCCGTCCCCCATGTCCTAAACCCGAGAAGGCCATCCTACCCAACCCCCGGCAGATTCCAATAGGTTGCACATGGAGCAACCTGTTTCTGCAAGAAAGTGGCGAAGGACCTATACATGATTCTATGTTCATGACACCTGTTTGTCGTAGTACGCCCACAAACTCCAATATTGTTAGGCCCGTGTTCAGTTCGGTCAGCCTTTCAACGAAACGATGTTCATGCGGCTTTCGCATGCGAAATCGAAACGAACTCCCACGCGCCTCGTAGGCGCTTTGGGGGGCCTGGCAAACGGAAACGCGCGCGTGTCCGCTTCTTCCCAGCCAGTCAGGGGTCAAGAATCACCCATATGACTCATACGAAACTCGACAAAGAATCCCAACTGAGTCATAACCAAAACCCGGTATTAAAATGGTCGTAATCCCAGCATGTAAAGAATTCACTGTGGCTCAACTGGCCCGCATTGCTTGACCACTAACATCGGTCCAAGTGCTTCGGAGGTGCATAGTGCAGCCCCTTCATCCCTGAGGCAGTCTTGAAAGGGTCCGGACCTCCCAAGAGACCCGCAGCAAAAAACATTTTGGGTTGCCCATGAAACCACAGCTCCCAATGGACCCTGCCTTTCTCCTTCCCCGTCTGTTGGGACCCTCCTCAAAAGCAGATGTGGTGTTCCATGATCCTGGTCCGAAAGATTAATACGCTCAGAAGACCTCCGACTTCTCCCAACAAAAACCGAAACTAGCTAAACCCTATGATGTGTATATGTATGTGTACATAGTAATATATATATATATATGTATATATATACACATATCTAATGCAGGCAGGGCGGAAGACATCTAATGCAAACAGGGCCCCCTTTTCGCGAGCGATCCCCGCGTGTCGCCGAAGCTTTGGGCCCCCCTGCCACGCCCTTCACGGCATCCGGCTCAGGAGCCTGGCTGGCAGCTGGCAGAAGCTGGTCGTTTTTGCCGGGGCGGAAACGCCGGAAGCTGCTGCCGTGACTTCTGTCCAATTCTCTCTTTTGTTTGGTGGATGGGGTGGTTTCCACCGCCCTGGCGTCCGTCCTTGTTTTCTGTGGTTTGGATGGGGTGGTGTTTGCGGAACCTGCAGGAACACCTCGCCAAATGGTCCGCTGATGAGCCCTTGAGCCCATTTCGAGGGGCCCAAACCTTCGGTTTCGCGGCGGGTTCGCGGCGAAGGAATCCCAGGTGGCCCTACTCCTTCCACGATGTCACTCTGGACCCACCTAAAGGGAAGAGGGGGAAGGAGGAGAGGGCAGTTGCTCTTCGTCTCTCCCAGTTGCTTGCGTGGGTTTTCGGGTGCCACTGGAAAAAAAGTGTCTTGACGGGCACGTCCATTTGGCGTGAGGACTAGGAAGGCCTATGTGAAGGGAAAAGGATGGAGATGAGAGCTGGAGACGTCCAAAGTGCGTCCACGTCTATCTCTCCTCATTTCTCTCACACTTGCTTTATCTCTCGCACACAGATGAGAGATAGAAGGCGAGAGATAGAGATAAGATAGAGGTCAACACCCTAGAGAGGTTTTGGTGGGGATGTCTTTTTGTGGAGTTGGTGCTCACTTTGAGTTTGTTTTTATAGGAAACCAAAAGGAGGCCGTTTCCATTTTTGGGGGTCGCGGTCCCTGTTTTGAGAGAAATGTTTAAATGTCACCCTCAAGGCAACTCACAAGCGTTTGCAGGGGAGTCAGATCAGTCTGGCCCAAAGGAATCAATCCTTCACTTTGTACAGGGATCCTTACATGAAAAACTCCTGAACATTGCAACTTGTAAATGGTGGTGTCCCTTCATTTTAGGAAGAAAAAAAAACAACATGTTTCAAATAATTGCAACATGTATCTTTTAAGGAGCCCTGTTGTTCTTGCCTTGAGTAATTCCCCTCTCCGCTCTTCTTTCCCTAGCGCCCGGACACTTGTTGGCCGTCGCCTTCCGGGCGATCCCTTCACACTTGGCATGTTGAGCGCGAAGCCCGGACTTCCCAAAATGCCAGGGCACACGAGGGAAGCCAAGGAAACCTAGGGAACCCAAATAAACCAAGGGAAACCAAGGGAAACCAAGGGAAACCAAGGGAAACCAAGGAAACCAAGGAAACCAAGGGGATCTAAAGGAACCAAGGTTGGATTCCCTGCCTTCCAAAGGAATCCACCGCGTTTGGGTGAAGCTCGAAGATCCTTGTTCAATGCCTGGTCTAAAAAAGAGCTTGCAACCATGACTACCATGGTGTGCTGGGGCAAACCGGCTGTTTGAACATGTTCAAAGACCTCTTTTATCAACACGTCTTCCTGGTGTCCCAGCTTGCAGATCCCTCTTGGCTCTGGTTTATTGTCCGGATCCGTTTCCCTTTGGTTTTCGTTTGACCCCAAGGGCAACCTCCAAAAAAGGGGCAAACACATTTGACAAACTCCCAACCATATATGGTGGCTGTTTGCATGAGCATCTTAGATGTCCTTCAAAGGATCCCTACCAAGGTTTGGCACCTGTCACTAATTATCAGAACTGCAAGCTTGAGTTCGTGTTTGGAGGAAGCTGGTGGAGACGGAGATTTTTGCCCACTACCGCGCTTCCAGCTGCTGCGGAAACATGCATTTCAAATTTAATACCTTTGTTTCCAAACAGCTTACAGCTGAATCGTGGAAGAATATCTGCCGAATGTACCCTCTCCACGTGAAACCCACCTCTTGGCGCAGAGTTGAACCTCTTCCCCCAGACAGCATCCGTGGCCCCCCTGGCGTCCCTTTGGGTTTAGGAACCCAAAGATTCCTCCCTAGGGCCGAACACATCAGCAGGGCCTGGGCGATCATGTGGCACTTGAAGGGCAGGTCCACCATCGGGGGCCCAAAGCTCGCCTCGACTCGACCGGACGCGAACAAACTCGGCGAAGGGGGGGGGTTGATCTGGGTGTGGCTCAAAATTAAGGAGCTCGGGTTACGCAGGTGTTAGTCTTTAGTTCCATTTGTGGCGATCGAATGGGAGACGGAAGCTGCGGGTGGTTCCGGGTAACTGCTCTTTGATGCTTTATCGCTGCAAAATGTCCCCTCTATCCCTAGTTTCCTTGCGACTTCCCTTTCAAACAGAAAGGGACAAAGCGGGCATCCTCCAAAATGGGTGGGTTCTTCTCGAAAAACGCCTGGAATCTCAGAGAGGTCGGGACCTGAAGACGTTTTGCCTCTAGAAGGGTGCGGGTTCCAGATTAGCACGGCAGCTTGGGCCAACTCCCCGTCAAAACATGCCGAAACACCGATGGTTTAACCAACCTGTGTTTGGTTCCATTCAACGGCGGACAGGGCCCTGCTCAAACAATTATTGCAACCGCTCACTTCTGGTCATGCTAAGATGCTGAAAGGTTCATATTTAGGCCTTGCTATAATCCCATGTGGACTAGGTAGTACAACCCCCTTCTGAAAGACATGGCTATGCACTTCCACAAGCGGCACGAACTGGACAAGAGAACTCGGGGATGCATGTCCACCAATCGCTTTTTAGGTAGTCCAACTCCAAAAGCTCGCCATAGGTTTGCCAAACCAAGGCATGGCCCCCACCTGCACGGTGATGTTCTTGAAGCACACGTGAGGGAAGAGTGGCTTCCCCACCAGGCCTCAAAACTCGGGTGCAAACGGTCATCTGGATCTGGGTATGAATTTTAGTCTGGAACTTAACCCTTTGGTGGATTCCCTAAAAACCACAAACCAATGAAGGGTATCAACTCCTTCAAGGAGTTGGGAGGATGCGCCCTCAAAATTTACCAAC
>CAUJNA010001402.1:142500-210000 GCA_963377175.1 Effrenium voratum | reverse complement strand
TTGCAAAATGGTGTGTTTCCTTTGCTTTGCCAACCATGAAGGGGATGCATCTCTTTGAACCGCCTAAAAAGCGGTGGGGCTCACGGGGGGTCGATTTTTCCCCAAAAGTGGGAGTTGAAGCAAGGATGGTGCAGCGTCAGTTGTGATTTAAAGGGAAACCGAAGGAAACCGTTGACCAATTGATCCCCTCCCCCCAAATAGGTGGTGTTCCTCTTTTCAGGAACGGCCAAAGGAGCAACGCTGAGATCAATGTACAAGGCATTTGAGCACATCCCTGCGCCTCATGAGCTAACCCCAAGGAACTGGTGGGGCCTGTAATTCAATCATCCCCTCTATTGTCTGCTCCAATGTTAAGTGACCTCTCAAATGCTGGAAGCTACCCTAACCTCATGCGCGAGGGACAAAAAGGAGAAAACCTGGCTACACGGCTCTTGTTCAATCAGCAAAGTACTGTGAATCAACCAAGCAGCTGGCTTACTGTCGAAACCCGATTAAAACAACATCCCACTTAGTGTTTCGGCGGGATCCCACAAGGAATCCCAAAGGAAGATTAATGTACAAAAGATGTAAAAAATAAAATAAAATAAAAAATAAAAAAAAACACGAGTGGTGTCACGTTGCTTGTCCTGTAAACCAACCAAAACCAATGATACCCTCAAAAAGGACACCCACATGAAAGCTGTCGGAGAAACGCTGGCAAGACTGATGGGCAGTCCAGAATTCCCGGCCCCAATGCGCTGACCATGACTCGGCCGAGAAGCAAAATGACGTCATTCGTATTCATCTGCACGTTCCTGCCAGGGGGGCTCCATAGACACGTAGATGCCATTTTCGCAAGGCCCAAAAAGCAAAAACCCAATGAGCTGATAAGAAGGTGGTAGTAAAATGGGTAGCCGTCAAAATAGGGGTTGGGACTGGGACTCCGCTATGCATGCTTTTTTTTTTTTTTGGGGGGGGGGGGGTTCTGAGTGGTGTTTCATGTGGTTTCCCGCTAGACAACTTTCAATAGACCCCAAGTGCGCGATACTCTCCTCTTGAAGGGTTTTCGGTCAGGCTCCACGGCAAACTTTGCAGGGAAAATCAGGACATTGACATTAGATCCCCCCCCGCCCGAAATTTCAACGAACCATCAAGAAGTACTGGGCACCCTGGAAAAAGAATCCCTGGGTTGACTTTTGTTTAGGGGCGAACAGCCCCCCTATCAAGCTGTCAGGTTCGCTCCGGGGCCAACCTAGTGTGCCGTGGTCAAACCTCCTTTTGCTCCTTTGCGTACCGCCTGTGACGACGGCCTTTGGGTTAAAACCTAGAAATTCCTCAGGTCAACTGCCGCCCGGGAACCCGCCCTTCCCAGGGCAAATGGACTTCCAGCAGTCACAACCGATGAACATCGACCGCACAAATCGAGTTCCCGCCGGCGGGAAATCCGCAAAGGCTCGACATGGAGCCCAAGAGGGCGTCCCAACAAAAGCCCGAAAGGAGTCGCTTGCCTGAAAATGGATGGGCTGTTGCGGAGCATGGCGTGCTTGCTGATCCCGCAAAATGGGTGGCTCCCCTTCGGCTTTCCTGAAGCCCAATGGCCCTCTGCTGACTGACAAGGAACCCAAACAGGTGCCATGAAACCATCTGGAGGACGTCTTGTTGACCAAAAGAGCTTTCCAAAAAGGCGACAGTCCAGAAGCCGAGGGAATAAGTGCGATGGAGTTTGAGAGGACATGGGGGCCCTACCCAACTTTCCAGCCCTTGGTACGATAGCAATGAACAGGACAAAAAGACACAAAACAAAAAATGAGCAGAACCCCAAAAAACACGAACCACTTGCCAACGTCCCCCGATTTTATCACAAAAGAAAGGAGGAAAAAAACGAGGAAAAAAAAAGAAAGAACAAAAAAAGCCCCCCAACACGGAGACGACTCGCGCCACGCGGCGGATTTTTTCTCGCTGAGGACCCCGGCTGGTGCAGCGCCTGCAGCTGCAGCTCCATGCCACTCAGCCGCTCCGCGTCAGACACCTGGCCCTCCTGAGGCGAAGGCACCCCCCGACCGCCCCCCCCCAAGGCGTTCGCCTGGGAAAAGAAACACGGGAGGGTCAAACTAAGAGAAGGGGGGTTGGGGGTTTAGAGTCGGAAAGAAGGAGGCCAAAAAAAGAAAGGTTGGGGGGGGGGTCAAAAAAACCTGGCCGCATATCCAGTCGGGTGCCTGTGCCCCCTAACCCAGATCACATGGGACCCCATTTTGTGGTCACTCGTCCTCCCCTACGCGAATACAAACAATTCCATCTTCTTTCTCCCATGCACTCCCATGGTGAAGTGGGTGACATCTACGGGGCCAGGGAAAACACAAAAACGTCTTAGCTCCACTTGGGGATTTGTTTGTCAATTGGGGAGCCTTTCATGGGCATCGTAACTTACATGCGGTCTTGCATCTACCCCAGCTACTCTTCAACTAGAAATAAGACTTTGGACTGCGGCAACCAATTTTTAGGAGATGTGTCGGTGACGACATGTCAGAAAGAGCCGCTTTGAGCCCAACCGAGAGCCGAGATGCTGGTGTCACATCCAACATTCGCAAGTTTTAGTCAATCTTAAAACGTTAAGACGTATCAAAGCAGACCACAGGTTGTATGGAGCGGTGTCTTTTGTTGATGGTACCCTTGTTGTTGTTAGCAAAATTCCAAACTTTGGATTCCAAACAGATCCACATGCGCATGGGGGGCTTTTGTGCGGGTGTATTTGGGGTTGTTGTGCAGAGAAAGCATCAGGAAACCGCAGCCCACTTTTCCATGTTGCCCTTGATGAGACGTTGGAAACCCAATAACGGCCCCCAAAATGGCGGACTCGGGCGTCCTTTCGGTGTCCCTTTGCAACCTACCTTAGAAAGAGGGATGATGACAATCAAAGGGTTCCCATTGTTCTCTGTGGAGGCAGCGCATTGATTCATAACCTCTGCGTTCCATGCCTGATTTCCATTGCTTGCAATCCACCCCAAGCTACCCCAAGGATCTGGGCCGCCATAGCTATTTGTAACCAAACCAAGCCATCAAAAGGACACCTACTGGCCTAATTCTTTCACCATGATCAAAGTCACCCCCATTCGTGGTGGGTTGAAGGGGTTAACAACCCCCATGTACTTTGATAACCCCCAGAAACAGGGCTGTGGGAAATGACCACTTCCGTGATACAACAATAAGGGCTTCCCAAAGACTCACCCACATAACGGGGGAGATTCCAACTTGTATCACAGAAGTGGTTGGTAAAACCCCGAGTGATCCCACAACCCCGCAAAAAACCGTTGCCCCCGGAAAGAAAAAGATATGGGGGGGGGAGGGAATTCGCCATTTGGGAGGGAATTTGCCCAGAAACCTTCAAAATGACCAAAAGACCTCCTGCCAGCTCCTTGGATCCAACAAAACCCGCCTGCAGCTGCAGGATGGACGTCTGGGACTTCTTGGCCGCGGCGGTGACCTGGTCATAGGGATCACGGCAAGCGCCCGGCCTCACCTTCCCACATGGCTGTGGGTCAAAACCAATGGTATCATTTTGGGGTAGGTGAATTCACCACCCATTTTAGAACCTATTTTAGTGGGGGTTGGGATGTTCACTGGGGTACGGGATTTTGCATTAGTCTATTTTAGTGGGGATTGGGATGTTCACTGGGGTACGGGATTTTGACCCATGGTGGACGTGTCTTCGAAGAAGGGGACCCTCAACCGAGTCATAAACTCAAAACCCAGTGTTAAAATGGTCGTAATCCCACCATGCTTCAAGAACGGAGAAGGCGGATTTCCGATTTCCGCTATTTGTGACAAGGGGATTATCAACTTGGGAAGCTTACCCTGGGACCCAAAGTCGGTGGCGAAATCTGCGAAGCCCCGCAGGAAGAGTGACTAACTTCTAGTGGTTTAGTACGGAAAACCCATATTCGTTGGCAAAAAAAGTTGAAGTCCTGACATCCCGGAGGCAACGTGCACCACAACTTGCGATCGGATTCGAGAGATGGGGCCCTGAGAAATGGAGTCTGACCCCGAAATGGAGTCAGCCCTTGCTGGTGGTTTCCTTTAAGAGGACCAATGCCTGGGTTTCTTCCCACATTCTCCACTGAGGACCAGCAAGTCAAAACATGTCTCGTGGTTTTTGTTGGTCCATCGCTTCGCCATAAAAAGAAGGCAGCCACGAATGGCCAATGGGGAATAATGGATATCTCGAAAGAAATATGGGCTTCAGCGCATAAAGATGGAAGCTTCCCTATGGTTTCCCTGGAATCCAACCAAAAAGCGGTTAAAGTGAATGGGGTCGAATCTAGATTTCCCCCGTATTGATGGGCTGCAATGATTTGCTGGGGAGTTTCGCCATCACAAAGTGGGTAAGGGGGGTGTACAATCCCACTTGTAGAGGTATGTTAACAACGAGGACCCCGAACCTCCACCCAATCCGCCACTCTCACGCCCCAAAAAGAAGGCGTTTCGCCATTCTCAGGTGGGTGAGCGACTTACCCTCCAACCCAAAACCAACAAACCCAACAACCCGAAAACCCCTGAACTCCCCCCCCAAACCCCCGCCCCAAGACCCCAAGACCCCAAGACCCCCAAGACCGAACGCCCAAAACTGCTCCGCTTCCGCTGTCGACTCCGTGGACTCCGCCGCTTCGGGCCCCGCCTGCTGCTGGAACTGCGCCACGTCTTGGCTCAACGCCCCGATGGCTTGGCTCAGCAGCTCCTCGCACTCGCGCGCCGGAAGGTTCCGACGCCGGCGCGATGCGCATGGAGCCGGGCAGGGGAAAATGACCGGAGAAGACGGGTGTTCGTTGGTGTGTTTTCTGTGTTTCTTGGAGCGGGGGGGGGGGGGGGGGCGGGGAACGATTGTGTTGTTCATTTGTTTCCTTGTTGTGTTTTGTTGTTGTTTTTCTGTTCTTTTTCTTTTTCTTTTTTTTTTTTTGGGGGGGGGGCGGTGCTTCTTCGCGCTTCTTCTTTTTTGCCGGGGGGGGGGGGAGAAATGACGCGGAAAAAGGGTCGAGTTGAGAAACATTGAAAGACATCTGAGTTGGTTTTCTTTGAATGAATTGACAACACTGCACATGAGTGTCACTTTTTGAGGCTACCTTTTGCCCGGTCGATTTTAACGGGACCCTAAAAAGGCCACCGAAGACCCAAAGACCCTTGTTGAGGGATCCATTTGGGATGTAGACCCGAAAAATCGCAGCAAGGTGTTCCTTTTGGCTTCCCCTTAAGACCACCCAAAAAAGGGGGACCAACTCAAAAACAACAGGTTTCGACGAAAAATCCCGCAGCTTTCCTTTTGGCTTCCCCTTACAACCACAAAAAACACGGGGTTTACCAACTCCAAGAACAAGATTTGCCGAAAAAAAGCGAAAACTGGCGCAGCTTTCCTTTTGGCTTTTTGGGGGTACCAACTCCAAGAACAAGATTTGCCGAAAAAAAGCGAAAACTGGCGCAGCTTTCCTTTTGGCTTCCCCTTACAACCACAAAAAACACGGGGGGTACCAACTCCAAGAACAAGATTTGCCGAAAAAAAGCGAAAACTGGCGCAGCTTTCCTTTTGGCTTCCCCTTACAACCACAAAAAACACGGGGGTACCAACTCCAAGAACAAGATTTGCCGAAAAAAAGCGAAAACTGGCGCAGCTTTCCTTTTGGCTTCCCCTTATAAACCACAAAAAACACGGGGGGTACCAACTCAAAAAAGACGACACCCGCTTTGGAGATCCCAAAGATGGGATCTGGTCCCCGCTCCTGGCTCTTCTTCCAGTCCCCGCGGCTGCCCTGCGCACTCGCGACATTCGGGATACGCGTGGGGAACTGCGTGCGTGGACGTGACCCCAAATTTTTTTGGGGGAGGGCTCTGGGACGGGGGCAGGGATAAAGCGTGTTCTTTGCGGGGTACCCCCAAAAAATTGGGTGTGGGTCAAAATTAAACCACCAGGAATCGGACTGCAGGTTTGGTCCATGTTTCCATTTACCAGGGCAAGCCATTTTGGGGTTACCCTTTTTTTGACCCACGGCCTTTTTGGGGGAGGGCTCTGGGAAGGCAGGGATAAGACGTGTGCTTTGTGCGGAAAATAGTAATCAAAGGACAGCTGAGTGGTCATTTTGATGGTCGTAATCCCATGACCAGGCAACGAAATTAACTGTGGGGACTGTGGGGATGGTGGGACTGTGGGGATTGTGGGGACTGTGGGCTAAAAGGTAATCAAAAGATTGTGGAGTCATAATCCAAACCCGGTATTCAAATGGTCGTAGTCCCATCACCATGTAAAGAAATCAAAGGGTTGAAGCCGCACCTACTTGTGGTTGGACTATCCGTCACTCACCTTCATCTACCCGAAATGAGAGATACTCCTTCGCAGAATGAATTCGCGGTGGGGAATTCAAGAAGGCAGTAGCTGTCTCTCGCTTTTTGGTCGGAAAGGGAAAACAAAACAAAACAGACCTGAGAAGAAACAGCTTCGCAAATTGAAGCTGTTACTTTTTGTCTAGAATCTTCCTGGTCCAATTCCCAAGAAATCGGAATGTATCTAAGGGGAATTGCCATTGCGAAACGGGGGAAAAACTCGCTTTCGTGGATTCCAAGCTCGAAGTCCAATGAAGAAAAATCGGGACCCCGACCGGGTAGGCCCAGCAAGCCCCGGAGCCAGCCGAACGCCTGCAGCTCCTTGTGAAGATTCGTGCAATTCCCGTGGAGGATGTTCATGGCTTGATCCACCTCCCCGAATTTCAAGAGCGTCTGCTCCTGCGCTGAGCTCCCAAATGCTCTTGTCTAATCGAATAGGGAGACACCCGGTTCTCTTTGGATTCGTTTGGAAAGAGTGCGGAATCATGGAAGAAAAGGACAGGACCCTCTTACCGTCCGACATCCATGGAGGGCCTCTTGCAGAGGACAAACAACAAACAACAAACAACAAACAACAAACAACAAACAACAAACAACAACGACAACGACAACGACAACGACAACGACAACGACAACGACAATCAACAAAATGGAAGTGGAAAGAACTTTGAGGCCTTCAGATCAATGTCGGCCTTCAGCTTCCAAAGACGGCCGATGCGTCCACAGCCTTAAGGGGGCTCAAAGCCCGCCTGTTTTTTTTTTTTTTTGGTTTTTTTTTTTTTTTTTTTTATGGAGTGCCTCCAAACCTGGGCTGTCCGCTTTCAGACCCCCTGCTAGCGAACGACGGTTGGTGAAACCCAACCACTCAACCCACCAAAAACCACGGGAAAAAAAGAGATCAGGAACCGAATGCCAAAAAAAAACCGATCAGGAACCGAATGCCACACAAAAACAAAAAAAAACGCCTGCCCAGACTCCGCGGCGCGCCTGGACAACCCCCAGGCTCCGGTGCAGCTTGCTGATCTCCAGCGAGGCCGTGGCTTTCAGGCCCAAGGCGGGCGAGCCTGCGGCTGGCGGTTTTTGGACCCCTCAGAGCCACCAAAGTGGTGGGTCGCCGAGTCGCCAGGGGAAAAACTGACTTTGATATATGACAAGCCCCAGTCAAGACAATCCCAGAAGTCTGCCAGAAACAAGAGAAAAAAACAAGTGGCTGACTTTGATACCCTAACAGTCAAGATGACCCCGCAAGTCTGATTTCCGGATTCGCGGATCTGATTTCACGGTGCACAGCTGATACTCAAAGACTCTGGAGCCGCTCATAGTCGGTAGGCCTCTCTTTAGAACCCAAAAAAACGGCAACATGTTCCTTTTCGTCTCCCTTTGAAACTGCCAAAAACGGGGCACCCTCAAAACGGACCTCATTCTGAGAGTGGTACGACCAAGGAACTCTCGAAACAGTAAAGGGAGAAAGCTCCCGGTCCTTCTGTCTGCACACTTTGTCCACGGCGAGTCTCATGGGATGTGGACCCCCCCAAAGTAGTTTTACCTCTGGCTTCCCTTTGAAGCAACCCCAGAAAAGGGTACCGAAACCACAGTACGACACACTGGGTTTGCTCTCACTTCCGAGTGGGGCCTGTATGGAACCAAATCCTGCCCCTCGCCAAAATGGAACTGGGTCCCTCTTGAGGGCTGACCTGCCTTGAAACCCCCGAGTGTCTCAACCCTCTCCAGATCACCTTGGAACGCAAATAAGGTGTTGTCAAAATATGAACCCTTTCTGTGACCTGGTGCCGCCTGCCGCCTTTCAAAGAGAATACCAAAACGGGCCCCCTACTTTCGACAAACCTTCAAATGAGTTTGTCTCAGGATAAGTCTTGTCAAAATAGGAGGACCCCCAAAACTGGCCGTCTAAGCTGCATTTCCATTAAAGCCAAGGGTGAAGAAGCTCAATACTTGAGCCGCAAGAGACTGCTGTCGACTGGTCCAGACTTAAATCGCCTGCAAAAAGTGGCAACTCGGTGCTGGTTGAAAGGGGAAACCCAAACAAGGCGAACGGTACAAAAGATAAGCTAGGTCTGTCAATGTCTGCCAATGTTGACAATGGCAAAAGAGGGGTGTGGTCAGTGCGACCGCTTCCGGCATGGAGCATTTACTGGGCGACATGTTCAGAATTGCCCTCCAAATGGTGGAGTACATTGGGAAACCAACCCCTGACACCTCAAAATGCTGCCCCAGACCCATGACACCAAAGTGATAGGGTGAAGCGCTTGACTCCCTGACTTTGACCCCCAAAAGCTGACAGGTTGAACGACCCCAATCCGAGCTTTCCAACAAATTCCAGCCCAGGGCGCCTTCGCTCAGCGAAGCGAGCCCCAAGCCGAAGCTATCCTCCGGCGTGGGGATTGCAAGATTTGCCGATGGGAACAACTAAGTCGACGTATCGGTAGAATGACTCGCCGCAACTGCGTTCTACGCGGCGTAACTGCAAGTCCTACAAAAGTCTGAAATCCAATCTTGGACCCTATCCTCAGGTGTGGGATGGCAAGATTTGCCCAAGGCAAAAAGCTGACATCCACTCTTGGACCTCAATGTGTTCAGTACCAACGAGCCAAGTGAAGAGCCTCCCAGAAACAAGAAAAGGTAGCTGTGGCTCAAAAACGAGGTACCACCCCTTCCCCCCAGTGCATAGGAAAAAAACCACGGAATGCTGTGTAGAATTCTCAAGCTTGCACTTCGCAAACTGGCGCGTCAGCCAAAAGCGGAGTGATTTTATGCTGCAGCCCAACTTTTTTGAGAAAAAAAAACGAGAAAAGAAAACTCCCCCAAAGATACCCAAGAAACTGGCGTCAGCTTCGGGGCAAAACAAGCATCAAACAACTCCCCCCAAGGAACCCAGGAAACTAAAGTCACCAAAACAAAAAACACGTGAACGAGGATGAGCATCACTACCAACCCTCCCCACAAACAAAAAGATTGAAAGTCAGAACGCAAGCAAGGTTGTCTTCAATTTGGGCGAGGGGGTCCGTCATTGGGGTGACTCATCAGGCGGAACCCTACGGCTGGGGTCCTTTTGGTTTCCCTCTCAGTGAAACCAAGATGGGGGCGGATAATGTTGACCCAGGATTGATAAACCGGGGGGTGTTCCCTCCAAAAGTGGTCTGAATCCCCACTAAAAGGGGACACCCCCCAATCAAAATCAACCAGGGGTTCTACTTAGATCCGGGGTTAACATTACTCCCGTTTCAGGGTTTCATTTTTGGAGATGGTACCCCATTTGGGGTGCCTAAAAAGTTCTATCTAACGTGCGCCCCAGAGGCCCAGCCAGACTGATCCCGAACACGTCACGTTTTCCCGGGGAAGATGAACGAAACTGAGACGGGCCAAAAATCAGGGCAGAAAATCCCCTAGAGCCAAGAAGCTAGAACCCATGACGGATTCTCCAAAAGAACAACTCCAAGTCAGTTTAAGTCTGGCAATGAAGCCCCAACCATACCTACCTCAGCTGTTGCCCCCAACCAAAGCTGGTATGTTTTGCTTCTGTCAGCCATACCTTGGTCATTTACATTTAAACAAACAAACTACCCTCCCACACTCTTCACATGGGTCGGGGCGCGGTCCCTTTACAAGGAAAATGATCCGAACCAGGACTCAGCTTCCGGTTGTTAAGTGGTGGAAGGGTAACTCACAAAGCCACGCCCACACCAAGACTCGCTTCCCGAGCGGATTGGCCAGAAAAAGTAACCAAACTCCTTTTTCTTAGCACTGGAATGGTCCAAACCCAAAAAGTGACCAAAGGCCTCAATTGCTTGGGTCCCCTGGGAAAAAAATAATTCCAGTAGTGAAATCGATTCCCTTTAAAACCAACAGGGGAAATAAATGAGGAGAAAGTCTTAACAAAAAAAAAAGGAAAACGATCTGGAAAAGTCTGGACAATAATGAAACAAATATTCATCTCACCAAATGGAAGTCCAGGACCTCAGGACGTGAGAAGAACTTCCAAGGGCCAATCTCTCCTCGCTGGCCCCGATGGCCCCGACTCCGGCCCGCTCGCCCAGCTTGCTCCGCAACTCCGACACCTGACCGGCTCAGCTGGCGTCTCCGAGTGGATCTTCAACACAAACTTGAACACATGGGTGTCTCTTTTTAAGGCACCCCCGCCCCCCCCCCAAAAAAAAAAAAAAAGAAATGAAAAAAGGCAAACAAGTGGCTTTCCTTTGGGTTTACCTAAAAACCTGCTGAAAACGGGGGTACCCTCCACAAAAAGACAGACCCGTACCTATTTTGGTCTTGGCACTATTTAAAGGAAACCAGACAGAAACCCTAATTTTTGTTCATGTGTCCGATTTACATGCAAAACCTGCCAGGCCACCTAGACCGTGAAAAGGCCAACTTGGGAGGGTTCTTGCATCGACCTTCGGGCATGTTTCTTTGGCCGGCATCCGGCTCAGCTTGGTGAGGCGAATGCGCTTTGGTTGGGTCTTGTGGCTCTTGACACATACCCACATGCACGTCTGGTGCTACCAGGCTTATTCAAAGTTGATGTAACATGTCACAAGGTAGTAGGACCATCCAGCAACACAACAAATATGGGTCTGGGGTGGTGTTAAAATCGGAGATGGAACCCCAAAATAAATGATTCAGCTCGTAGAAGGTGCTTGGAATCGCAAGTTGTAATTCGCCCAGACCCAGAACCTTTACCAAATCAATGGGTCAACCACAAAAACAGTGGTAAAATAAAAATACAAGGGCGGATATTCGCACCGGTTTGGGACTCAAAACAGTCAGATAGGGAACCCTTTGTTGGACGATCTCGACAAACCGGAAAACACCCGCAAATTCCGCTTGTGCTTGGTGGCCTTCGTTTCAACAGTGCCGAGCCTCAACAAGACCACAAAACACTTCAGCCTGAAACGTACCCTGAAAAAACAAATGCTCGCCTCAAGAAGACACCACAACCCCCAAAACTTGTTTTTTTTCTGCGCGCCACTTTTCCCGACCAGCTCCGGCAAAATCCGAAGCGCGGGAGTTGGATCAATCGATCAATCGAGCGATCGATCGCCTGGCCCTGCAGCTGTTGGATCAGCTGGGCGCAGTGGCGCTTGAACTCGCTCAGCTCGCTGCTCTGGGCGCTCACCGCCTCCCGCAGCACCTGAGATCCAGACGCTCAGGCCTTGCGCCTGGCTGGATTGGTGCGGGGGTATGCAAGTGTCCTCTTGTTTTTGTTTTTGCGGGAAGCTGTTGTTGGTGGTTTTTGAAGAGAAACCAAAAGGACACCCACCATTTTGGAGGGCCCCTGAAAAAAAGACACACCCAGACCAAGGGGTCCAGCGGGATAACTCCCCCGCCTTCACGATCACCTCTTACCTCTTGGCTGCTGACCGAGCCTACGTGATGCCATGCAAGATACACGCTGGATTCAACAAACTGGACAATCCGATGCCCTTAATAGCTGGGCTGTCCTCGGATCCGTGAAAAACTGTTCGTGGGTTGAATGGAACCCCTACTAAACCAACTAAAAAAAAGAGAAAAAAGGGAGGAAACAAATGTATGGCTGGGAGCCACTGAGGTAGGAAAAAATGTTTTCGGCCCACCGAGCCGCGTCCAGCTCCGCCTGCTGGTGGCACCGCACGTCTGAGGCCTGCGATTGCAGCTCCGACAGCCACTGGGCCTCACTCAAGCGGCGCTCGTTCGGCGAAGCGAAACAGGGGGGAGGCAACCGACCAACTGGGCGTGTCATTTTTTGAGGGCTGTTGAGGAGAACCAACCCCCCTGCTCCTCCCGATTTGGGTGTGACCTTGTGAGGAGGGAGAAAACCAGAGCCCGTTTTGTGGGCGGGTTCATCCTCTAAGCGTCACTTGATATTTTAAAAATTGATGGGTTGCCCAAGTGGCAGCGTATTCATCTTAAACTCAAAGGTGGCGTGGCCTCATCGCTCGCCCCGTAGATCAAAGTGACAATTATCTTTGATGTAAAGGCGGGGCCGGGAAATCCCAAAACCAGCTTCAGAGTTTGAGGGCCACTCCAACCAAAACGCCCGCCCTTTCCCTGCATTGGCGAAGTGATGAACACGCCCAAAAAGAGTTCCCCAAATCGAGATCTGTTTTTGAATGTTTTTGAGTTCAGTGTGCCACATAGGCTTCCAAAAGAAACCGTGGTTGCTTCGCGTCGCTTCTTGAAAGATGTTCAACCGCGTTCCAAAAGCAGATGGGTCTGTATATAAATTCGGGGGGGGACCTTCAAAATGGTGTGTGTCCTTTTGGGAAGTTTCTTGGATGTTCGGCCAAGTTTGAAAGTTCGCCACTTGGGGTACCCCCAATGAAACGGCTCAATTCACACTAACATGATCTTCTCGGAAAGTATAAGGTCCATGAACTTGGGAAGCGTTGAACCCCACTTCTAACGGGGGACTTGTAAGTGGGTAACCCCAGCTACCTACAACTTGCTGGTAGCACACCTGAGTGCCCTTTTTGGTATGGCTTTCACGGAAGGCTTTTTCTTTGGGGGGGTGGGGCCGGGGGAAAATGGATTTGAAGAGATTTGGGTCTGTCTTTTTGTTGGTGGTGCCCTTTTTGGAATTGTTTTCAAGGGAAACCAAAGAAGCCCACCGTTTTCTTTTGGGGGGGGCGGGGTCCCAAAACCCGTGAGGGCCATTCAGCACAAGTTCTGTCTGAGCTCCTGGCGTAGGCCAACACCGTGGCATCCACGTCCGCCAGCGAGGTGGAAGACGTGGACCTCCGACCTGCGGTTTCGAGGGTGAAGTTTCGTTTCGACGTCTGGAGGCTCGGAGCCTGAAGAGTGCCGTATGTTTAGCTGTTGGCAGTCTTTGTTTTGCTTGGCAACCTTTGGTGCGTATGCTTGAAGGGTGCGGTTCGCCGTGTTTTTTTTGTGGTTTTAAAGGAAAACGTCTGGAGCTGAACGTTAAGGGCATTCTCGAATCCAATTCCAACTTGAGCACAGCCCTGGGTCTCGCTTTTTTGGAGGGTGCCTTTTTTATTGGGGAAACCCAAAGGAAGAACCACACTTGTTTTTGGAAGGGCGGGTTCCACAAACTAAAGCCAGCCCTGAAGCTCATGCGTGTCTCAAAATGAGGGGATCAACAAAATGGCAATGATTTCCTCTTGGTGTCCTGCTAAAAGTTAAACCCAACCCAAAGGGGGTGCCCCAAAATCAGACACACCCAAAGACTCCCAGCCCGGGTTATCTGGGTATGTGTAAAAGAAACCCTAAGCAGGCTATTTGAGCGAATCTAAACCTGATGAGTTTTTAGATCATACAAAGCATCAAACCGGCGGCCACGGCCATTAAACCGGTTGGGACCGTCCCTGAAAAGCACCAGAGGCTTTAGTTGTCGCTCACTTGTGGGTGCCCAAGGCACATTAGAGCGATGGTTTCGCAGCCGCCCCGCAGAAGGTCTGGTTCGGCCGTGTGGCAAAAACAAGAAGCCCCTAATTTAACAAAGTTGTTCGATTTGTGGGCAAGAGTGTGGTTGTTTCGCTTGCAACATGTAGAGCATCCACCGTCGAAGCACATGAGCTTCAAGTGTTTTCCCTTTCTGGGTGTGTTTGTTTGCCATGGAACATACCCCTGCCAACGGAAAGACCCAATCTCGACCTCAGCTCGCAGAGAGCTTGTTTGGCGCCAGTTGTGTGTCAACCGCGAGGGGGGGGGGGGGGGGCCGTGCTCCCCATATTTTTGATAGACGACCGGCGTGTCCACAAGGTTGAGTGGTAAACACCCCCCCTCCCCTTTTTCCTGGGCCCAACAACTTCAAGCCTTTCGTTTTCAACTCAAATGATCTTCCCGAAACACATACAGTCATGGGAAGTGGGGAAATGTAAATGGCAAAGGAATCAGTGAGGAGATGATTGTAGCAAACGAAGAGTTCAACGATAGTTCGTAAAATTTCAAGACAGTTCGTATTGATATGACTGCTTCATATGCGGTGTTTGTTCTTTTTTTGGTGGGTACCCTTTTTTAAGCGGGTTCAAAACAAACCGAAAGTAAAACCGTTGCGCCATTGTTTGCCGGTACGAAACACAAGACGAGCCGCTCAGTGGGTTTTGTTGGCTTGATCATAGTTGGCAAGCTTTATACGCCTCTTCACATACTGTGGATGGACGAAATCCTGCACCACTTTGAAAACATGGTTGAAACCTTAACATTTACGTTGGGGAATCTGGTGCGAGTTCTGGAGTTCGCAAGCATCCACAGAACCAGAAAACAACAACTGGCAAAAAAAAAGCCCATTGCAGGCGAACTGTCCTCGAGTTTTGATACGTTTGCTGAAGTTTAGCAAGCGTATCATGAAGCCAACGGAGAAAACCCGCCCAAATCCTGATCAACGAAACTGCCATCTCATAAAACCAAGAGGTAAAACCGCCCCAAATATCTCAAAAGGATACACCCATCTCATGAAACCGTCCACCTCCTGCATTCTTTCGCGTGGAGATCCGCCGCTTTTTTCAAGCCGACCACACCCCCAACGAGCGAGGAAAATAAATCCGCCTGAGGGACTGCCTGGCCCATCCCCGGCCATGGCCATCCAGCGCGCCCACGGCGAAGGGGCTATCTTGTGCGGCGTCTCATATTTGTGCTGGGTATATATATATATATATACTGCTATTCCTATATTTCTATAGACGTACATACAAATACAGACAACATATAGATCTACCTATGTGTTATGGAAACATTTGTATATATATATATATAGTATGGACATTTATCTGTATACAAGGCACCAGGTTGGCGGATTTGTCCATCATACACATCGGATGGCGGAGTTCTTCACTCGTTAAAACAAACTATGGTGCCCAGTTCAGGCCACCTCGCCGACGTATCACGCCGGGTGCCAAGTGGCAAGTGTCACCTTTTGTGGGATGAGCACCTCCGAGAAATGCAAGGAGCATTGGGCATGACATGTGGCTGTGGGTCAAAAATAGTTGCCCATGGAACATGGGCAAGAAATGACATGTGGCTATGGGTCAGAAATAGTTGCCCAACATGGAACACTGGTAATTGGACACGTGGACTAAAACCTGCGGTCTCCTGGTGATTGAATTGACATTTTGACCTATGGCCATGTCTTTTTTCCGTGAGCCCCAAGTGGCTGGATTCCTTGGCGCGCTTTGTTCGTTTTCCTTCCGGAGAATCTCGCCTTGCCGGAGCTGGAGCTGGCCAAAGAGCCCAAGGCCGCGCCCATGCCAACACGACTTTTCGACGTAAGGGCTGTGGCTCAAAAAACCGGAATTCCAAAATGGGTTGCCCTGGCAAGTGGAAAAATGGACCACAACCTGCGGTTTGCCCCTGCTTGATTTTGAGCCACACCCGACCTTTTTTAGGCTGTTTGCACGTTTTAGAGCCAAAAGGAGCCCCACCACCTGAAGGGTCTCGAATTCTGAGAAACAGCCACAGTTGGGAAACCTTGGAAAGCATGCGCTTGCCTGCACAAATCAGGAAACAACTTGGAATGTGCAGTACGGCCCGCACGGCGTACTTCGGAACAGGATGAGATAATAACAAGGATTCACAGAATGGGGGAAACTGCGACCTTTGAATTTTGTGCCGGCCCCCTGCCCCCTGAGGCGTTTCTTGAACGGGTGCCGTGGGTTGATTTGGGAGGGGACACATCGGATGTCTGGAAAGAAATATGGCACTGGAAATGCGGAAGAGGAACCCCCACCGGGCTTCCCTTCTTCCAACTTGCTTTGCCGCCTGCCTCCCTTCCTATTTCCGCGCCCGACAAATTTCCTCTCTGGTTTCACTGCCAATATACGGGCTTGTCTCCAAGTGTGACAACACCCCGCCCCAACACAAAAACAGAAGAAGAGCCCATCTAAGCCAAATAGGGTGCCCTCAACACACATGGCAGTGGCTCGAAAAAGCGATACCAAAATGGGTTGCCTGGCAAGTGGAAACATGGACCAAGACCTGCGGTTTTGCCCCGCCTGTTTCATTTTGAGCCACACCCACATGCACGTTAAAAAATACTTCCCCGGAAAGCCACCACCCCAACAGGAGACGCGCTTCGAAGTGGCGACCAGATGCTCGTTGGAACCCAACCCAGGGCCAGACTTAGATCCGGCACCGTCAGCGCTCTGCTGTCCGAAAGAGACGGGCGGCAAACAAAGGCGACAAAAACAAAGACATGGCAGCGAAGCACGGGAGACGCAAGCTGTACACCAGGATGAAATGTGGGCAAAGGGGATGACTAAACCCAAATATGGACATGTCCCATCTGTTTGTAACTGGCTGATGCATGGAAACCTCCCTTTTGCTTGGTTGCCCATGATTGTGAAATGTTGTAAAAGAAATACCCCTCGTTTGCTACCTCCATTTTTGCTTTGTTTGCCCCATATTTCGAGCTTTCTGGTAACAGAGATGTCCCCTGCTCATTTGGGTCTGGGTCAAGATTAAACCACCAGGAATGGGACCGCAGGTTTTAGTCCATGTCTCAATTTACAAGGGCAAGCCATTTGGAGGCTACCCCACTTTTGACAACCACATCCATCTGTCTGTGGCTCAAAAAAGAACGGTACCAAAATGGAACCCTGGTAAGTGGAAACATGGACCAAAACCCGCGGTTTGCCCCTCCTGTTTAATTTTGACAGCCACAGCCATTTGCGCGTCCCCCCCAAAAACAAGCCCCGAGGTCTGGGGTTTCAGTGCCTCAAGGGCTCGGGGCTTTCTGAGGCTGCGGGCGGGTCCAGGTTCAGCAGCACAGCCTCGACATGCAGTTTGGGCTCCTAGGTCCTCCAGACTTGGTTGCTGCAACGACCCCTCTGCCAAAAGATGTTCACTTGTGGGTTTAGGGAAAAACGCCTTGTCAAGTAGAGAGCTTAGAATAAGCTGGTACCCACTCTTTTTTCTGTTTCGTCTATCTTAGGGGAACCCTCCCTCCCAACCAAAAAGCGTAAAAATGGTCGGGCACCTATTGCCGGGGTCTGGGAAAGCCGCCGGTCTTCCCTTTTTGGAGACCTTCCAGGTCTCCGGGCGGGTGATGGAGTTTTCTTCGCTTTGGATTTCCCTTTGACACCCGATGTTCCGGTTCCCCATTAAATCTCACGGCCATATAATATCCAAGCAACATGTTCCCCCCAAAAGTTTGCGACTAAAGATAATCCAGCCCAAGAGCATTCAAGGCCTAAAGAGGGTAGAACCACCACCTCAAGGTGCCAAGAGAACGCCGGTCTTTGCAGCGCCCCTTGTGAACTTCCCAAAAGCAACATGGCGGTTCCGCAAGACGTCGCCATCCTGCAACACTGATGTTTTTTGGTTGAAAGGGACGATGAAGGAATCCCCAGAACATGATTAGAGATAGGCCCAGTTCTTGATTGTATGTTTTATTGTTTGCTCCACTTTGAGTCACTGGTAAAATGTAAAATGTATCCTACACCAAACAAGTACCAATTCCAAGCAAAAAAAGGGGGCAGACGTGCTGGGCGCCCGCACAATGACCTGATCCTTGCAGAGGCGCTGCGACACCGGCGTGCGCTCCTTCCCGCAGTAGAAGAAGCCTGGCGGCCCGGCGCGGAGAACCCGCCGCTTCGCCGCTTGGAAGCGGAAGCCGAGGCGAACAGAAGCGCAGAGATGCGACTGTGGGTCAAAATCCCGGCTACCTTTTAGTGAACATCCCAATCCCCACTAGACTAAAACGGGTGGTGCACCTACCCCAACATGGTACCATTGGTTTTGACCCACAGCCATGTCACACGCAACGACGCCGAAGCGTCGAGACGTCGCACAACGCCAAGGCGGCGGCATGTTACAATTCCAACACCTGACAAAAAGAAGGACCAATGTGATCAGCTTGGTTTACCCCCATGCGAGCTCGCCGTGAAAGGGACGAATATGGTGTTTGTAGCCACATTGACATATCGTGCCAACATGTGGGGCCCAAGTCAAAACAATATGCAATATTGTGGATGGACGAGATCTGACCGGTGGTGCGAAATGGATTTCGCAACCATCCACGGCTGACGTCGAATTGGCCCCTGGATGTTGCTCGCGGCCACATCAATGCTTGTGACATGTCAAGACACAGGGCTCCCTGTGGACGGACCAAAACCTCCTGGGATCAGTGACGTGATACAAATCTGCGGAGAAGAAGAAAACACGTCACCTGAGACAAAAATGTCTCTCCCACCTTGGAACATCAGACCTTCTCAGCAGCCATGCTCACCAAAAAAAGAAGAACAAAAACTGGGGCTGAGAGAATCTTCAGACCTGGGGCGAATTTCTCCAAACCTCCTTAGGATTGGCCAGGGAATGCTGGGAAGAGCTTGGCCAAAACGAAAAACAAAATCCAACCACCGCCTCCTCCTCCCTTCAAAGCTTCGCCCAAAAGCCCCAACATGGAACCACCGAGGTCCCAAGACCATTTGATGTCAGAATCAAAACCCGGTATTGAAATGGTCGACCCAGAACCATGTTGCGAATTTCGAAGGCGGATATCCGCAGCCATTTATGGCAAGGGGATTGTCCCTTACTCACCTTCATCTACCAAAGGGTTTTGAGCAAGTGGCTCAAATTGTCCCTTTCAGGGGAGCCCCCTGTGCAGGTTCCCCCATGTTTTGGGCGGGTGTCCGGAGGTGTCCAAATCAGTCGGAACCTTCGGAGTCGAAGCACACGCTGTCGTCGGTCTCCCCGATGAGCAGGGGTGAGTCCTGATTGCCACCAGTCCTCTTTTGGCTCACCGAACGAGTGGAAGGGCCAACAAAAGTACCCAAACTGTTTGCTTACAACTAAAATAGTTTTCCCAGAAAGTTTAAAGTGAGTTGGGGGCTTGCAACTTGCAACCTACCACATTTGTAAACTAAACTCACCTGAAGCAAGAGCTTTGCCATGCTTTGCCACTTGAGTCGCTTGGTCGAAGTGCGTGGGTCCCGCAACATGAGGAACAACCACTAGCAACAATCTGAGCGAACTGCAGTTCACGCGGTTGCGGTCGATCTAGGCCTAAAGGAAACCAACATCCATCTGAGGAAGCCGTCTCCTTCCCTTGAGGTCCCGTCAGCTTGCCCTGAGGCCAAGCAACGGAACCCTCCAAGAGAAATCGACCAGACTGCACCACCTAGGCCACCGGTTCAATTGTGTTGACTTCATTCATTAAAACAAAGGAAACCGGACTGCAAATGGAAGTTCAAGGGTCAACCCCCAAGTCGAAGGCCTCAAATGAAGCCCGGAAATTGTTTGAGAACTTTTTGGAAGGGATTCTCAAGAGGTTCTGAAGAGCATTCTGGAGGGTGTCAGCCGGCCTCCTTCCAATTTGATGACAGCAAACACAATGTTTCGTGTTGATGAAACTTGCCAGAAGTGCAGCGGCTTGCGCCTTATGCTTGCAATTGAGAAACAAATGATCCCCCCCTCCCCGAATTGCTTTGGAACCGCTACGGAGCGCAAACCTCTTCACCCGCTCCCATCCGCTCACCTGGCTGGAAAAGCCCAACTTCAGCAGCTGCCGCGGCCTCGAGGGAGTCATAGTCAAAACCCAAAATGGCCCACCCAAAACCATGTAAAGAACCAGTATGGCGGTGACGGCACCCGTCTTTGTGGTTGGGATTATCCCTTCACCGTCATCTACCCCCCAGGTTTTGAGCAAGTGGCTCGGGTACCAAGCTGTCCGGTTCATAGATTGCCTCTCGGGTGGTTGCGAGCCAAATTTGGCCAAGAGCGAGCCAAATGCTTGCAAGGTGGTTTATATGAGGCTGGGTCAAGAAGAAAACCGCCAGGATATGGACCGCAGGCTTTAGTTCTTGTTTCCATGTACCAGGGCGCCTAGCTTTGACCCGCCTCCAGAGCCTCCAAATTGTGCTGCGCAACAGGCCCGCAGCTGGCCGACAAACTGTCGGACTCCAAGATTAGATAGATCGATAGATTAGATTAGATTAGATTAGATTAGAATAGATTAGATTAGATAGATAGATAGATAGACAGACAGACAGACAGACAGATAGATAGATAGATAGATAGATGGTTGGATAGATAGATTAGCTAGATACATCAGATCAGATTAGATAAGATTAGATTAGATTAGATAGATAGATTAGATTAGGTTAGATTAGATAGGATTAGATTAGATTAGATAGATCGATAGACTAGATTAGGTTAGGTTAGATTAGATTAGATTAGATTAGATTAGATTAGAAAGATGGATAGATTAGATTACATTAGGTTAGATTAGATTAGATAGATCGATAGATTAGATTACATTAGGTTAGATTAGATTAGATAGATCGATAGATTAGATTAGATTAGATTAGATTAGATAGATAGATAGATAGATAGACAGATGGATAGATAGATAGATAGATAGATGGTTGGATAGATAGATTAGCTAGATACATCAGATCAGATTAGAGAAGATTAGATTAGACTAGATAGATCGATAGATTAGATTAGATTAGGTTAGGTTAGATTAGATTAGATTAGATTAGATTAGATAGATCGATAGATTAGATTACATTAGGTTAGATTAGATTAGATAGATCAATAGATTAGATTAGATTTTATTAGATTACATTAGAATACACTAGATTAGATTAGATAGATAGATAGATAGATAGATGGTTGGCTAGATAGATAGATGGTTAGATAGATAGATTAGATAGATAGATTAGATACATAGATTAGATTAGGTTAGGTTCGATTAGATTAGATTAGATAGATACATCGATTAGATCAGATCAGATTAGATTAGATTAGATTAGATTAGGTTAGATTAGATTAGGTTAGATTAGATTAGATTAGATTAGATAGATCGATAGATTAGATTACATTAGGTTAGATTAGATTAGATAGATCGATAGATTAGATTAGATTAGATTAGATTAGATTAGAGTAGATTAGATTAGATTAGATTAGATAGATAGATAGATGGTTAGATAGATAGATTAGATAGATAGATTAGATTAGGTTAGGTTAGATTAGATTAGATTAGATAGATCGATTAGATTAGATTAGAATAGATTAGATTAGATAAGATTAGATTTAGATTAGATTAGATTAGATTAGATAGATAGATAGACAGATAGATAGATAACGAAGGGCCACAGGCACGGAAGGGACGTGACGCAAGGCTAACTTTGCTACGCCATGCTTGGTTTCCCGACCGAACTGCTAGCTCCTCGCCACTGAGTCAAAACCACAACGGTTGGTCCATCTGCTGGCTTTCGGATATGACTGCCGGCACGCCGGCATACCAAATCGTTGCGGCAACAATCTGGGCCTGAATCGCTGGTACCCCCACCCGCGGAGCGCACAAGCAAGAACAGGAAATCAACACGCTCAGCCTAGCACAAATCCTAAGCGCAGTTTTCTTGGTTGACGTTGGAAGGGGAGCAAAAAATTGAATTTAAGCAGTTCAGCGGGGAGTTCAACCACTAAACCACAATAAGCAAAGATGTAAAATGTTTCCCAACAACCATGTTTTCATGGACGCTTCTCTGCCTGGGACGCTTCTCTGCCTAGGACGCTTCTCTGCCTGGGACGCTTGCTCCAAACGCCTGGCTCAAGCAACTGAGGCGCCCGGCACAGGAGTCCGTGCAGACCGCTGCGGCCCTTCTGACGGGTTCAGCGTCTCGATCTCGGCAGCCGAGAAAAGCTCCGGCTTCGTGGTGCGCGAAGGCGTTTTCATCCACCGCGTCTCGTCTTCGCAGCCCTTGAAGGAAAACCAGGCAGCCAATACTTCACTGTTGTTGGTATGTCTTTAGTTTTTGATTCTGTTCGTTGTTGTGGGGGCTGAGTTGTTTACTTTTGGGGGACGTCCAATCCGGAGCCAGTTTTTTCCCGAAACGCTACAGGCAGCAAGGGAATCCGCGGAAAACATCTTTGGATCTGCCTGGGATATGGTTTCCCTGCGCCGCGCAGGAGGTTCTTTTGAGACAAACCGCCATCATCCGGCCAGTCAGGAAATGATTGCAATGCCATGTGCAAGTCAGCCCGGCTGAAAAACTTTGCAGATGGCTTATCTCGACGTCAAATGGGCCCTTGTCAACGGACCCTTTAAATAGTTTCCACTGATAGCCCCCCCCCCCCAGATACGTAGATGTTGCCTTTCGTATTGACTTTGATTCCCTCAAGAAGTCGGGAACAAGATGGTTCAATAAAAAGCTCCAACTGCCTCCGAGGGCGAAACCCATGCGCTCCTTCTATGGTTCCGTTTAATGAGGCAAAAAGAGTCCAACAGCCTGGGGTTCACAAAAAAAAAAAATACATCCCCAGATCCGGAACCATGAAACGTCCTCAGATGCCTCATGTCTAGCCTGAAAAATATTTCAACCATCATGGGGAGGCTCTAGAGGTCCGATCTGACCGGCAACCAGCGTTCCTTTTTTGGGGGGTGCAAAGGTGGCCCGATTCCGATTTTCTCAGCTTCCCACTTGGGTGCTTTGGAGCCCGGTGGTTTTGTGGTCCAGGGTTTCCCTTTTACTCTCGGCAAGAACCAGGCAAATCCAAGTCCAAACCAACGGCATCCACCAACTAAGGGTTCCGTTATTTTACTCCCCTATTCTACTCCCCTCTGTTGCTCCTGCAGCAGCTCCCCTTTTAGTGGGTTTAATGGAACTCCCCCACTCAACCCTAAAAACCTAAAGCACCGGATTTTACGCCCCTGCTAAAAGTTTAACTTGTCGTGGGTTAAATGGAACTCCCCCACTAAACCCTAAAAACCTAATGAAAACAAAAATGATTTTTCTCAACTGCTGAACGCGTTCGGCTTGCTGCCCAAAGCGCCACCTTCACTTCATAGAAGTATCGACCTTGGGCGATCAGTCCGCCGCTCCCGGCTGTTTGTTTTCCGCGCGCCCCACAAAAAACGTAACGTTCAAACAAGACTCTACCAAAAAAACAACGTTCACTCCCCCCAAAAAGAAGGAGTGCCAGTAGCTGTTGTTTCTCCCCCAACAACCGTGCCTGAGTTTTAGGCAAAGTGTCTCGAAAGAAAGATTTCGATCGCAACTTGGCGATCTAGGGGGCCTCTAACAAAGCCCAAATACACCCAAATACGTGTTCAAAGCGATGCTGAAATTGGCTGCTTGAACTCAAGGTTGGGGCATCTCGAGGCTGGCTGAATCTGAGCTACGGAACCAAATAAAAAGCAGGCAGAAAAACCAAGTAAGGAGACGATTCAGCCACTTGGGCGCATCTTTTTGTAGGGAATGGGGCAAACACCGGTCATGACTCTTATCTGCGCAAAGAACCTCCGGGTTGCCCAACAAGGGAAACACCATGTTTGCTATCAAGCAACCCTCAATGGTTTCGATTGGTGGTTTGGGGATTTGAACCTCTGGTTCTTGTAGAGAGAAAAATGGGAAACCAGCCCTACCCTCCAAACCACCAATTGGAAGGGAGCTGATGTTACCAGGTGAAAGAAAACCCGAGAAAAACAACCCAGGTGATTGCCCTTGAGCGTTGGTCCTCTTTTGGGGCTTGGAGCAATCCTATTACTCGCAATTCAGGTGTCAATTCAGGTGTCAAGACGAGCTGAGCCCTTCTTATTGAAGGAATCCCATTGCTAAATGCGTAACCCTAAACCGGTTGTTGACATTGTTTGTTCGGCATCATCTGTTCTAGCAAAGCGCGAAGATGTAAGATCTTGCCAGCCGGCCCAATGGAAAACTAAGCCAGCTGCAGGGGCGCATTCCTCATTTGCTTCCTATGGGTGGTCCTATGCGGCCCGGATCAAGGCGCTGAAATAGGCCAAATCGGGATTGGCGCGGGGTCCTTAACCATCTGGGGGAAATGTAATCATTCGCACCCCTGCAAATTACAAAAATAAAGCCTCATCATGGGCGCGAAAAACAAAAACAACTTTGTGAGAGGTCGCCAAATTTGCGGCCAGAACCATAGGCCAAAAGCCCGAGAAACATGCGCTTCAAAACTAGCAACATGAGCAAATCCCATCACTTGATCACTTCAATGGTCCCTTATCACAGTAACCATACAGAAACTGGGGACCTCAAACCCCCATGTCCCAAGAATCAAAGACTCTGGGCCGCGAGCCACTTCTCACACCCACCTTCGCCGGAAAGGCCGCGAAGGAGATCCGATGTCTCGCCCCAACTTGGGCATGTTTTGTTTTTGTGTTTGTTCTTTTCGAGCGGAAAAGGAAAACCGCCCTCTCTTGGTTGCTGCTTTTTTTTGTCTTTTCTTTGCATATTATGTTGTTTGGGGGGGGGGGTCGATTCCTGTGTTGACAGGAATCGACCCCCTTTGGCGATCTTGCTTCAGATGCCAAGCTGATCGCGCTAGGAAGGTCACCGAAAAGGCTGGGGGTTCAACCAAACAAATGTGAGAAACCGCTAAGCTAAGCCCGGGCTGCCTTCCTGAAGCGAAGCGGGTTCCAGAAAGAAGCGAAGCGAGCTCGCGGGGACTGGGTTCGGTCCAACATGCATTGCGGAAGTGGTTGGATTTTGGCTTGTGGAAGACCATCTCAAAAGTTCCGTCCACTTCGATCCTTGGACGAGGTGCAGAACTGCACGAATTGTTTTCATACAACCGCCCCTGCCACCCCCCCAAACAAACCATGCCAAGTCCAGTTCTGGGCAGTTTTTTGTCTTTCCCAAGGAGTTTGGAGGGTGGTGCTTGGAAGGTTGCCCAAAGGGGAGTGTGATCGAGGAAGTTGATCCATGAAAGAGGGACTTCGGAAGTCATGAATTCAGAGGCAAGGGTCGGGCAACAACTTTGTTCGGCTTCCGTTTCAAGGGGGTGGGGTCTGTGTTGTTTACCCTTTTTTTTTTAGGGAACCCCTCAACAGGACTGGAAATTGCAAACAGTGTGATACCTCTGCAACGCCAATCCACTTCATTTCATGGAAACCAACCGGAAATCCTACTGGAACTTTGCCCAAATTCCCGCAGAACGAAAATAATTCCCGGCGAACTCCCCGCAGCTGGGCTCTTAAACAGGGCTGTGGTTGAAATGGAATCCACTGGCCTGTGATACAACAGAAAGGGCCTAACCCCAAAGACTATTTTGTGCAAAGAAAAAGGGGGATTTCCAAAAGTATCACAGAAGTGGTTGGAGAAACCCCGAGTGATCCTTGATCCAACCCGGTTCTTAAATAATTGTGCACTTCAAGGACAGCTTGCTTCAAGAAGCTACGACTCTCCGGGCTGCCGCGCATTGGCGCGGGCACCCGCCATCAGATATTGCAGGCCCCCCTCCGTGAGGGGCATCAGAACCTACGAAGTTTCTGGGCGCTGTCTGCAAATGGGGGGTTCGGTTCCCCTTTGGAGGTTTTTTTGGTTTCCCTTCAAACCAACCAAGGATACCTTGAACAAACAAGACACCCGTGCGCCAAAATAGGAAGCTGGACCCTCAAGATTGGTATGTTTCCTTGTTTTATTGTTCTTGTTTTATCTTGGCTTCCCTCTAAACCAAGAGGGGCACCCTCAAAAGACAACACATACCCAAATAACATCTGCTAGAAACACCCCAAGTCTTTTGGGCCCAACCTGAACCTCTTCCGCTTTTGACTGCTTGTTTACATTGCTTGCGTGCATGCCATTCCTTGCGCTTCTGCGCATCTTCCAGGGTGCGGGCCGGGTAACAGACCGCAAATGCATTGTCTCAACATATGTTGGGCAACCAGGCAAACGCTGGGGGTTCCTGGATGTCCTATGTCTGCACAAAAGGGGCACCTTCAAGAAAAAACTCTTTTTCATCTCCGCTTCATGCTCCAAACGTCGGGTCCCAAAAGAGAACCACTGGGCTCTTGCAATGACACCCATCAACAAAAAGTGAATTTGGGTTTCCGGAGTCTTGGGTATCAGAGTAAGACTAAGGCTTACCCCCAGCATCAAGGCATCTGCATGGAGTCATGGGCTGACAGGTTTGTACAAATGTGATACGAATGCTGGCAGCACTAGACTAAAAGCCTATGAGTCGCAGCAAGCGCCGCAACATCGGCTGGAAAAGAACGGTATGTGAATGAAGGGATTGACCAGCAATGATTGACCTATGATTGAGGCAATCGCCGAACATGCCTCTATTTGAGATCACCCTGGTTTGGAGGTTGGGAGGTTTCCCCTGTACCCTCCAGGTTCTCTTGAGCACCTCCCACCAAAGGCCAGGCCCCCGTTGGAACCAAAGCCGTCCGAGAATCCGATGTTCGCGCCCCCGGTTTTGGGAAATCCTCGAGTGAGGCTGGAAGAAGATCCTGGCGGGTTTCCCCGGCGAGCTAAGTTGCTGAACTCGCCTCGGCCCCCAGAAGCGGTCAAACCCCTTCAGGACCTCATCATCTTCCAACCCCGGCCAAATCCCCCTGGAAGCCGGTGAAATTCCGTACTGGTCCCCTCAGGCTTCGCTTGGCCCCAGTCCACTGCCCTGTGGCTCTCTGACGGCTCTTGTTCCATCTAGCCCTTGAGGCCACATTCAAACACAACAAAACACTTCAAGGCAAACCAAAACACAGCACCTCAAAGCCAGCCAAAAGCATGCTCGCCGAGGCGGGTTTCCTCACTTAGGAGGAAACAAAAAGGCCAGGAAGCTTCTTAGAGCTTGATTTCGACGAGGAGCTCTTTTCGAACCTCTCGAGGGGAGAATCCGATCCAGTTTCTCTTTTTTTGAGGGTACCCTTTGTGGTTGTATAGGAACACCACAAGGACTCGCACACACAAAAATGGTTGGGAGTCCCCCAGAACAACAATCAAATGGGTCCCTGGGTTCAAACCGCTATGGTTGGTGTGCCTGTTGGTTTCCCTTTAAAACCCACACAGCGAGTACCCTCACATCCGCTTCGACCCCGCCTTGCCGCCCAGCGACGGGATCACGTTGAGCCTAAACCCACAGCCCCGGTGGCAGCGACCGCGCAATTCGCTCGGGGCGTGTGTCCGTTGCCTTCCCTTTGAAGCACCCCTTTAACATGAGGTCTCCAATTCCAAAAATGGGCATGCCAGTATCTTAGCAAAGCAAGCTGTGAAATGGCAGCTCAAGAAATGGTACCCCTTGATACATGGAAACAACGACTAAAACCTGCGTAAGCCTAACTTTTGAAGTTTGAGCCACACCCAAATGTGTTGCGGTTACCCTTGCTGATTAGAGAGTCCCTCGGGTCCGGCGGCCCACACAAATGGCCCATGTTGATCAGACATACCGATGGCCTCCCCAGCAGGACTTGGAGAAAATTTGGGCCCGGCCCTTTTGCGTTGCTCCTCTTTTTTAAATATCTTTGGGGGGGGGGGGGGGGGGGGTTGTGGGGGGGGTTGTTTCAGAGGGGGGGGGGTTATAGTCACGCCCAACAGTAAGCAGAAAGAGGCCGACGACCATAGGCAGATCCGCTTTCCCCCCTCCCCAACCCCAGCTGGCATCTGCTTGCAGTATCCCTGTCCCACGCCGCCTAAACTGCAGTAATCCCTTCATGTGATTCCCGTCAGCGATTTCAAAAATTGCCTGTACTCAATTTGCCCGTACTCAATTTAATATTGCCAGTACTTATTTCAATATTGTACGATGTATTTCCAAAACAAAATTTAGTATTATGTGTAATGGTTTGAACTGTTTAAATTCCATACTAAAAAAAATACTTTGAAACAACTGTTGGCTTGAAGAAGGGAGGGGCAGCTCCAGTCCAGAATGAACACTCATGGAAAGCAGAGATGGAAACTTGGAATTGCACGTCGGGCAAACGAGCCCTCTGAATACTGCATTCGTATTGCCAGTACTCATTTAAGCAGAAGCTGGAAACTCAGCACAACAGGTATGTGAACAAAACGTGACATCTTCTCTCTTCCAGCTCTCATTTTTGGGGGAGCCGCAAAACCACGGAAAATACGAATGCGGGGGGGTGCAGCAAGCCGACGATTTCCCGCTCACTGGTGGGCCCTGACTCCCTCCCAAATGGACCATGGACAAACTTTCGGAAGTTTCGGCAACGAAGCGTGCAGGTTCGAAGTTCGGCTCTTGGCCCGCAGCAGGCAGTCTGCGGTGTCGAAGAAAATGTCCTCTTGGAGCGGCTTCCTGAGAGAAAAACTAGCGAGCCGACCTCATCAGTTCGTTCCCCAGCCCCAAGCCAGAGGCTTTTAAGCCAAAGCAAAACCGAGGCTAAGGCGAAGCACAGAGCCAAAGGGCTAAAACAAGCTTCAAGGCTTAAGACAAGGCCAAACTAGGTTTTTTCAGGTAAGGCCACACATGGACAAACAAAACCACATTGTAAGGTTGGAGCTTCGCGAGGAGGCATTGGTATGGATCAAAGACATGAGCCATCCATGAAGCAGCTCTACCTCCTGAAGGGTGTGCCTCAAATTAAGTTGGCACCCGGTCTTCCCAAAACTTCGGGCCTCCCTTCTGTGTCCCCTATTGACACCGCCCTAAGAGAAACTCATTTCAAAATGATTTACAAGGCAGTCTTCCAACCAAAGCAACCCAAAGGGTTGCTTATGGTTTGTATCAAAATTCGGGCACCCCAAACATGCAAAGTTGTTCCTCGTGGCTGCCCTTACCGTCCCATGCTTGGAGCTCAGCCTGAAGCTTCGCACGCTGGCATGTAACATGGATCCGAGCCCACGAAAAGCATACGCTGGCCACGATGTGCGGGTAGTACTCGTTTACGTTCCAAACGGTGAAAGTTATTCCAAAGACACTGGGCCTCTTTCTAGGGCTTGACCGCATCCCCATGGGCCTGAGCAACACCTGGCCTCCGGGTGAAATCAAATCATTGGAAAAATTACCTACGGGGCACCTCAGATGGCCAGGAATTTTAATAGGGAACCTCAAAAGTGGTTGCTGGACATGAATCTCCACGGAATTCTGCTTCATTTCGAGTCCCCAATGAAAAGTCATGGCCATATCTCCTTGAACCTCACCCCACAAGCCCTCCGAGGGGAAGCATTGACCGGGTTTGAAAGGAAGGAGCAACTGGCTGCTCCTGGATGATTTTCTGTGGCTACCCTTCGCTTTGGGCTGAACAAACAACCAAAAAATCAAAATGACACGCCGTTGTTTGGAGTGGCCTGGTGGCCCTACTGTGGATGGACGAAATCCTGCACCACCTAACAAACCCTAGAACGATGATTCCCCCGTAGATACCAACAAACAACGGTTTGCCATGGCTTCCAAGTGATGCGAAATGGATTTCGCCCTTCCGCAGTATGATGTATTTCTCCACAACAGCTCCCAACGCGTCATGCGGTCGGTCGCCCAGACAAACCGCTTCCTGTCGGCCCCTCAGCGCCCGACCCGCTCAGCGGCGGAGCATCGCCCTCCTTCTCCGGCGGTGCGTCCTGAAACCCATCGCCGGCGGATTTTGGCCATCGGTGCCCTGGGGGCTGCCGCAAGACTTTTCAACCAACTGGGGATCTAGGGGCCACGAATCTTAGCTGAACATATGGCTTACGTCGACTCCTATATTGCGGAGAATGTCAGGTGGGTCCGACTTTCTGAGGGGTACAAAAGCAGTTCAGGTCTTGTCGCGGGTATACCAGTGATGAATAAGGGGTACATAATTTGACGCACCTCACAAGGCAAAAGCGTGTGAGGGCATTTTCAGGTATTTGACCTTTGGAGCTAAAGGTTATACCTTATATATATATATATATTATCCCACCAAACTCTTTGCCCAATATGTGCCCTATCACCCCAAAAGGAACTCCCTTTGAATCGGCAGAAGTGATGTCTTCACCAAAAAGGATCGAAATATCGGGAGCCCTGTTTCTGGTTACAACTTCCAGGTACAACAGGCCCTGCAGCTTTCTCAGCGCAAACCCCTTGTCAGGGAGTGGTGCTTTCAGAAAGCAACACACAGGGTGCTTTCCGCGTCAAAATTCGCTCAAGGGCTTATTTGGGTGCTCAAATTACGGAGCAGGGGTTACGCAGGTGTTGGTCCATGTTTCCACTTACCAGGGTTCCATTTTGGTACCGTTTTTTTGAGCCACAGCCATTTAAATCAATAGCTTACTCCCGAGTAATCTTGATTCACACCCCATTCGAGGGAATAGACTCAAGGCTCGAGTTTCCGCCAGCCCGCGCAACTCAGGGCAAAGCGGTTTGTTGAACTTACAGATATAGATATACTATATATAAATATACATATGTAATATATATTAATATACATTGTTTTTGGGAGGGTATTCATTTCGCCTCAAGGTAAACCACCATATTGAGGGTTCCCGCAATTCTTTGATGTGGTTGTCTCAAAACCGGGGAGCCGCCTCCCTTTACTTTCCCTCTCAGCCAGTCCATTAAACCTAAACAAGACACACCAACTGGTATGTGTGTGTGTGCGTCTTGTGCTGCCGAACTCGTTTGGAGCCTGAGAGCCACCGGAAGTGCGGCCAAGTCCCAACCCAAACTCCGAAAGCCAGCCACACCTGGAACTCTCGGCCTTGGCCAACCGAACTCCGCGACGCTGCTTTTTCCGCATCCTTTGGAACCACGGGCTGCTTGTCTTGCTGCCTGACCCGAAAGTAGAAAAAAGAGAAAGAGCCTTTTTCGGGCTTGATCCTTTCCAAAGAGGACCCCCGTCCGTTGGCCCCGCCTGCACCTCTTGCTTTACCTCCTGCTTCAACTCCTGCTTGGCTTCCTCCTTGACCTCCTGCTTCAGTTCCTGTACACCCTCCTGGCGTCGCATGGAACGCAGATTTCTTCACCTCGCTGACCATCTAACTCGGCGAATTGCTGTGGGTAGATTTCGGAATCCATCACAAACCGGACAAATAACAAACAACTGTGGATGGACAGCCAGGGATGAGCCAGTATTTGTAGGCTTTCATCCATCCTCGATCCGAAACGAGTTTTGTCCATGCAAAGTAGGGGACTGGCATGGGTGTTCCCTTCTTCACACCCCAGATTCTCAGATCGGTCGGCCCCGATCACACTCCTTGTGCCCACTTTTTCCAGGGCTTCTTGGGTGAATGTCGACCCAGGGACGTTCATCTATATGAGATTTGGGGACGTGGGGGGACTCGACAAGTTTCCCGCAGAAACCAGGGAACTTAGTAGTTTCCCCAGGTCCTTTCGGAAGCAAGCAAGTAGATTTAACTTTGGCTCCTATGTGCTTTTTGATATGCCTGTTTGCATACAAGCTAGTAGAGCTGCGGACGGCGTAAGCCGTTTTGCTTTTAAGGCAAGCCAGCTTTTGAATGCTCACGTGTCCCATGCCGAGTCTCCGGGTCGGCCCATTTCGGCTTCCTTGCTCCCAATCCCCCCACCAGACCCCCCACAGACCCCTCCAGCCCTCCCCCGGCTGGCTCGCGCGTACCGCGCAAACGAAACGCGCCTGCGGCCGTGCCACAAAGCCCTCCTCCGTCTTCTGGCGCTTGGCCGCCTCGAATTCGATTCGCGCGATCGGGCGCCGCCCAGGGCGAGTCGACCCAAACCAAAAAACAGGCGGCGGAAGTTGCTCGTGGATGTAATTACCCGCCTGAAAGGCACCACGAACTTCATTTGACCAGCAGAATGGGAAGATGCTTTTGCCAGGAGAGCGCTCCGCCAGGTTCCATGTCCTTCAGAACCCCTTTTGGGGGTGGGCGACGGGCTTACCCCTGATGAATCCGACGGGCTGAGCATTGCAAGGTTGCTCCGGGCCATTCCCAAAAGATGATCAAAGCTTGGGTGGGGAATTACGGGTTTCCCTTTCGGGAATTAGTTTCAATAGGGACCCTTTGGTGGACATCAGAATCTCGGCGGGGATTCATGTCCGCAAACTACTCTTGAGGTTTTTCAAGGGGAAAAATTCAAGCACCCAAACCGACCCACACCAACCCGCCCTGTGGGAACACCAAAAGCACCCGAACCCTAGGCGTCGATGTTTTGCGATGAAAACCGCCATGGGTCCATTTTGCAAAGTCGCGCCTCTTCTGCGTCCATCGTCTCCACCTACCAAGTGAAGGGATTGAACTGGACAATGGCCGGAGAATTGGCCAAAAGAAAAGCAGGCCATTGCTGCGGTCTTCCCCCAAGCAAAAACCAACTCAGCTTTCTTGCTTTGGTGTTGTGTTTTTGGTTGTGTTTTTGATATATATATATATATATATATATATATATATATTTGGGGGGGGAGGGGGGGTAAATCCAATCGTTCCCCTTTCCGATGCTAACACCTAAGCTTTTGGAGGTAAATCCGATGGAATTCGATCCAAGGCCAGGCTTGTTCTTATTGGAGGGCCCAGCACCCATCAAAGATGGTGTGGGCTCTGTGGAACCCCCCAGAAAGCAGATGTCAACTGTATTGGGGGAATCCAACTGGACCTCAATGGAAGCGTGAAAGAAGCAGTGGAAGCCCAGGCCCTTCGGAGATTTTTCTGGGACCTGCCCCCAAATCACCGCTGAAACGTGTGGTTTCTTCTGCCTTTTTCGCTTCGAAATTTGGCCATAAACCGGAAAAACCACTCCGAGCCCCTGCAACCCAAGCGTTGAGCCCCCGCAATTGCCGAGCTGCCCAAGTCACATTACCCCCATAATCAAAGGGGGTGGTCTTTGGGGTCTGTGGAGTCCCATCCCCTCGAGATCTCATCCGATTGACCAGGCCGCGGGAAGGGAGCGCAAGTTTGGCGAAGGAGCCTTGGGGGTGTCTTAAGATAGGGACCCCCCCAAAATGGTGTTCCCTTCGCATTCCTTGAAACCAATCCCAAAAAGGGTATCCACCAAGGAAACCAGACTCAAATGAGCATTGAAGAAAAATATACCCGCCAAAAACAAACAGCCCGAACATTAAAACTAAAATGTCCTACAACCACAAAGACTTCCCCAGAGTTGCTGCATCCTAGTGCTTGCGGGATCCCGGCCAGACTGAGCTGCAAATAGTGAGCATCGTTTGCTGGCAAACGAGAAAATTGAAATCCACCAGGAACGCGACAAGTCAAAACCATAAGCCTTCAGCCAAGCCAACATCGCCATGGGGATGAACTGTGTGCCTCTTTGCCCAAAGCAAGAGCTGACCCGCTGGCATGGCTCAAAATGCCCAAAAAAAAGATGAAAGGCTGAAGCTCAGTTTTGGACTGACACTCAAGTCGACGCAAAGCCTATGGGACAGAACCTTGCCCCGTTCTTCCTTGCCTTTGTTCTATTGGCAAGGGGTGTCCTGCACCTTCTTGCACAACCAACAGGAGTTTTGTGGCCCAGAGTTCCAACTCCTGCCTATCCCCCCAAAATGTGGGGTGTTCCTTTTGTTCCCCCGAAACCACCCACCAAAAGGGGGGGGGACAAAAAACCTTGAAGAAAAAAAAAAAGACGAGCCACCCGGAGAGGCCGTGAACGCCCACATGAAACCAGCGACTCGAACCGAGGCCAGCCTTCGCCCCCCGCGGACAGCCCGGCTTGCGAGCCAAAAGGCCACGGCGGGGAACTGTGGCCGTCAGAGGGGCCACGGGAGTTTCGCGTTGGTGGGAAGAAGGCAAAATCGGGGAAGACGTGACGGTCAGACTCAACGAACCTTTCTGTGCCCTCGTCCCCTTTTGGGGTGTCTTTCATTTTCCCTTGAAACTAGCAAAAGCCGACTTCTCGGCAGTCGGATTCCTCCGGCCAAGTTTCCTACAGCTGAAAGCTTTGGGTCTCAGCCCACATAGCATCCGGGGTGGTCCGGGGCGGCCCTGGTGAGGTTCCACGAGGGTTCCACGAGGGTTCCACCAGGGTTCCACCAGGGTTCCACCAGGGTTCCACCAGGGTTCCACCAGGGTGCCACCAGGGTTCCACGAGGGTTCCACGAGGTTCTGCGAGGGCTGCGGGGTGGTGCGAGCACTAAAAGAGCACCGCATGCTGTTGGGGATATCACCTCAGCTTGTTTCCTATCATATCCGATGTCTGACGGGGCATTTAGTGAGTCCCCACTCCGAGATTGACCATCTCACTTCCTGAGTGGATTGGCGGGTTGGCAGAAAATATCAAAGCCCAAGAACTCAGGGAGGGAGTTCCATCTGCCATGTCTGAACCTCAAAGGAACATCTGACAAAAATTGCGGAAGATCGGCCCTTGAAACAGACCCCAAGATCAGACCAAGCAGAAAGATCACAACTCTTTCTTCAGGGCTCACGAACTTATTTGCCCCTCGTTCCCCGTGAGAAGATAAAATGCGAGCTCGACCGGTTCTGCGAATCCTGTCAAAAGGGCAAGAAACCTGCTCCATGATGTCGATGTATACGACCGAAGGAAACCCCAGGAAACCTTTCCCCGCTTCGATTTGGCCATGGGTCAAAAGCCAAATCGTACCCCCAGTGAACATCCCAATCCCCACTAAAATAGACTCAAACGGGTACGCCAACATGGGATCCCGAAACGGTTTTGACCACCACGGCCAATCGCTTTTTACCGCCGCGGCTCACAACCGGAGTGCGGCGCAGGCATCTCATGCCCATGCATTGGCTCCGCTTTCTCGTGGCGCCGCTCGCCACTTGCCGGGCAGGACCAACATTGGACGCATTGGCTAAGATGTGGCTTGGATGTTGAGATTCGACCTCCGCATCTTGGGAATCTGGCTCCTCTTCACAAATCGAGCTCACTCTTTTCGTTCCCCGGATGGATCTGGCTCCTAAGAAACAATGAACCCAAAAAGGGGGGGAGAGGTCCGTCCGTGGTCCCCGGCCCGCCGTTCTTCGCCCTCGAGCCGCCGCCAACAACGCCCTCCTTCCGCCGAAGGGGTCTTAGGTCGGGCCTTCGGCGGGCCTTCGGCGGGCCTTCGGGCTCACTTCTTGGCTGCGGGCTTGGGCTCTGCCTGTGGCGCAGCTGCTTTTTGTTCGTATGCTGGTGGGTTTGACAACAGGAAACCCACAAAAAGGGATCAAAATCCATTTTGGGAGGTGCAAACATGGAACGAGTCGTGTGTACCTTTTTTTGGGTCGTGGCTACGAAGAATTAGTTGGTGGCACACCCCCTTCTCTTTGAAAACAGGAGACCAAAAGGGAAATTGATGAAGATCCATTTGGGAGGTGCAACAAAGCCACACCTCTGGAGGTGTGTTAAAAATTTGGTGTTGGACACCCAAAAGACTGGTGGCTGTCTCCTTAAAAACTAAGACATGCATCTGACCTACCGGAGCGTTGTGGGAATGAGGTTGAGAGGCGAAAGCCTTACCCCCGTTTAAGAAGGACTTGTCATTAGAAAGACCGTCTCCCAAAAAACTGGAAGGGCGGCTTGGAACCTCCAATTCTTTCCGTGTGGATCGTGCCGACCATCAAAACAATTTCGGGCTCGGCAAGAGATTCGAAATCTCCAAATGAACTAGGCTTGCGGGTTCCATATTCAATCGACTTATCTTTGTCTCCATCCAAGTTGAGAAGCCCCAAAATACCTTGTTCCTTTTGGTATCGCTTTGAAACAACCCGAACAACCACGAGTGAACCCGTGTTAAATGGCTCGTGATTGAATTCACAAAATACCCTATCAGGAAAAGGCAGAAAATTGGAAATCCCATTTACACAGACCCAGAAGGCCCCATCCTAAAAATATAAGCTCAGGTGATATCCCCAACAGCATGCGGAGCTCTTCTTAGTGCTCGCAGCCTCCCGCATCTCTCGCAAGACCTCGGGGAACTTTCGTGGAACCCTGGTGGAACCCTCGTGGAACCTTACCTCAGGGCCGCCCCGGACCACCCCGCAGCCTATCTGGGCTGAGACCCCAAAGCTTTCAGCTGTTGGGGAAAAACTATCATATTACACATTCTCCCCACCACTGCAAAACGTGAATAACTTTTTGTGGGCTCAATACGGAAAACCAACTTGATTTCCAAAAAAAATCAGTCTAAAGATCCAACCCAATGAAAAAGGCAAACCCACCTCAACCAAAGGCGGATTGCATGAGATCCCCATTTTGCGGACCCAAAGCAACAAGGGAAACCACCATTCAAGGACTGGAATGCACCGGGCCCGAGCCACCCTAGCGCTGGATCTTACCACCATCTTCTCCCCTGCCAACGAACATTGGTTGCCCAAGAAAGGGTTCCGCTCCCTAAAAAATGGTTGGCTTCCTTCCGTTCATCTGGCAAAAAGCAAGAGTCCCTCTTCAAATGGTGATGTTCATCTGTGTGTGTGTGCTTTTTCGGGGACCCCAACGGCTGACAGCGATCCGCGAGGCTTCCGCGAGGCTTCGGGATCTGAGCAGTTCCCAGGAGTCCCGGGCGGGTTTCGGCAGTTGATCATGCGACGGGTGCATTCGTGTATCTTCCGCATCTGAACCCATGTGGGGTGCTGTGGATATCACAGCTGATTCTCCTTGGCTTTCCTTTTAATGTTGACCCCGGATTAATAAACCTCTCTTTATTACTATGCGGGTTTTCTCCGAATCCCCACTGAAACCAGGGACACCCCCATATTAATAAACAGGGGTTTGTGAATCCGGGGTCAACATTAAAACCCACCAACATTGGGGGGGGGGGGAACGCGTAGAGCCCGCCCGGCGCTTTTGGCATTTCCCACCCAGCCCCACGCCTTGGCCGCGGGCTTGGAGCCGGGCCCCGCCTCTGCCACAAAGGGGTGGGACCTGACGGCTCCGGCTCCGAGACTCGGTGGCTTTCACCAAATCCCGTACCCTTTTTGAACATCCCAATCCCCACTAAAATAGGTTCTAAAATGAGTGGTGCACCTACCCCAGAATGGTACCATTGGTTTTGACCCACAGCCATATCCAATCTGGCATCTTCCCAAAAGCAAACCTTGGTGATGGCTGGAATCACCAAAACTCGGCGAAATCTGCGAAGCCCTGCAGAAGAAGTGCCTCACTTTTAGTGGTCTAATACGGAAAACCCAATGAGTTTGCAAAAAGTCTTCAAGTCCTAACATCCCTTGGCAAAATGCGCCGGAAGAAAAGGGGCCGTTTTTTTTTCTGCTGGGAGCCCTCTTCTTGGTGGTTTTAAGAAAAGCCGAGGAGAAGAGCCACCCTTGGTGCCAGGTGTTTTACCAGGGACACCAAACGCAGAACCCACTTCCGCGGTCCCGTAAGGGATGTTTTTTTTGCGGGAGGATTTTTGGTGGGTTGCGGCTGGAAAACACGAGAAATATCTCAACCCAGGGACTGACGTTTTAAACAAAGTAGGCATAGGATAATCTTCTCTGGGCTCTGGTCTTATCCCCTTTCAGGTCGATCTTTTCGAAGCATGGGAGGCAATTGAGCAGGGATCCATGCTCCCTGCATGAAGCATCTCAAGCTCAGCCGGCCCTTGGACGAAGGAGCCCAAAACTCCGCTGGAACGGTTGCATTGTCCGAACAAAGGTTTCCTTAAAGAAGGCACAAGCTTCGCCATTCCTTCGAGCAACTAAATTAAACCGGATCGCGCATTGCTGTGTTTTCGCCAGCAACTGTGACTGCTTCTAGGTAAAGTGTCTGGGGAAAAGACCTCGATCGCAACTGATCGTTAGTTGAGAAAAAGCACCAGTGGAGTGCTTCTTTGTTTCTCGGTTGGCGGAAGCTGCGTTTACGCGCTGCTGTTTGGAGCGGGGATAAGATGGGAAACTCAACTTGGGGCCGTGTCGTTTGAGCTTCCCTTTCAAACCAACCAAAAGGGGGCCCGAGAAACACTCACTTCGGAGCGACCCCGACCATGATTGTGGGACTTGAAGCCGCTTACGTGGTAGGTTTGCAATGACCAACTCTTCACCTGAAAGGTAACAGGGGGCATCCGAGAAGTGGTTTAAAATCAATCCCCATGACTACGTTGTCACTGTAAAGGGGATTTTCCGCTGGCCACTCACACCCATGCATCAGGAAGATGCAGCGGGAAGAAAAGCATGACCGAAACCAGACCCCCTGGACTGGCGGGCAGCAGAAAGTGGCAGCCTGAAACCAATTTTCCTCTTTCTGCAACAATGGTCTTCTGCGAAACGTGGTGTTTCACGCCACCTGGGTGTGTCTTTTCTGAAGGGACCGTCAAAAATGGGTGGGATGTCCTTTTAGTTTCCCCTTTACAACCAGAAAAAGGGGTACAAACTCGAAAACACACAAGCCACCCCAGCGCCATCGGAAAAATACCACAAGCTGGCCATAGGCTGGGCTTCCCCGCAGACCATCATTGGCCGACGTCCGGCGGTCTGGGTCCATAGTGACCCTCGGTGAATCGTTTTCTTTTTTTTCCGCGGAAAAATACATGCTTGGGGGCACATTCTGGGTTGTCTGGGGTGGCAGGGTTGGGATTCCCCAAAAACAAGCGTGGAGGGGGGGGAGGGGGTACAGTCAAAATGGCACCTCGGACGATTTTCGCCGAGTGGCGTAACCAGAAATAGCACATAAGCCATACATCGCCCTTAGCCTTATACGCAGGGCTCCCTATATCCTGCTTCTCTCAGAGACTAGGAATTGCCCCCTATAGGACTGGGGCCTCCTATCCTAGGTTGGTCCTGTTACCCATTTGCACCATGGTGGGGTCGCAGGAAAGTCCTTGCTGATTAGTGGAACACATTTTCTCAATAGGTAAAGGTTAAAGCAAATGTCGAGCGATTTGGCAAACGCGAGACGAAGGGCCGTCCTCCTACAGGAGCTGGGCGTGTGTCGGAATGTCAAGCAGTCTTCGCAGCATCGGGAGCTTGCTCAGTACCAGTTTGGTCCAAGCTTTGCAAAAAGCCATCTACCCTTTCGCTGTGCAACGTTCATCTTCTTCCAAAAGGTTGCGAGATCGCACCAGAGGACACCGCTGTTGAAACTGACAAGCCGCAGTTTCACTGGCCAAAGCCCAGTCTTCTCCTTGGGGAGCGTCGCCGGTCCTTTGTCACACCCCATCCGCATGCGATCCGTGCGCGCATTCAAAGCCTCAGCTGGGCACCTGGAGAGCCGGAAGATGTTTGAGGAATCAGACCCGATGCCGCAAAACGGTTTTCCTTTAGGTCTCCCTTGAATAACAGGGATCCTTACATTATACACCTGAACATTGCCTTGTAAATGGTGGTGTCCCTTTATTTCGGTGGAAAAAGCCATGTTTCAAATGTGCAGGTTTCCCTCGACTGGAACCTTTTGTTGCGCTGTCCTCGCAAACATGTTCAGGTCCTGGCTTGTTGAAAGTGAACCAAAGGGCAACCAACAGTCATCACCCCGTAGGCATCTGTTGCTCGGCTCATTTGGGCAGCTAATTCGATGGGCCCTGTCGGCACCAGTCCACGGAAGCTGCCCATCTAGCCGGACTCATAGAATGCTTCCACCTTGCTTGAAGGTTTGACCATTTGAGCTTCAGACTTCCCTTGGCTCCTTGCCCTTGCTTTTGCAGAGGCGCGACCTCTGGATCCGACGGTGGCCTACCTCCAGCGCTGGCACATGGCTTGGCCTCTTGCGACACCACACTCTGGCGAATTCGTTGGCATCACGGAAATGGTGGCCACCTAAAAACCTATGCACCGATGTTCCACACCTCGCCCTTTGCAACAAATTTGCAAGGCAGACGCATGCCATTCACCCGACGCTCCGACGTTCCAACTCCTCTCACGGGTGACTGCCCTGCTGCACTTGACGTCATCGCGCTGGAAAAAAAACATCTTCCTCCGAATGGTTGGGAAGGGATGAGGTCAAACCTGATCAACGCTCGAAACAGAGTGTGTTGCAACCTTGCGAAGGCCCGCCATGTCCCAAACTCTGCATGGCATTGCCCCTTTCGTCTGGAAACCCGCCAGGACACCTCCAAAACCAGCAGGTTTTGGCGCTTACCTTGAAGATCTCCTGGTTTGGTCTTCTGCATCTCCGGATCCATCGGCGTCGAAGCAGACAGGTCCTGTCAAGCCCGCCCCGGGCTTCGGCTGACGTGCGGAGACAGCTGACAGATTGCCGCCCAACTTGCAATCCTTGGGGGCTCAGCACATCTTCTGACTATGATACACGAAATCCGCGCGGATCGGCAGTGAGTTATCAACCCTTGAAACCGGGCTTGACCTCCCAACTGCAACGATCTATCAGGGCACGGCCCGAGGCCCATTTCAAGCTGGGACAAAGTGTGCTTGTGCTTTTCAGACCTGCTTCGGTGCTGGGAATACCGACTTCTAGAGGGAGGATCGAGCGCCAAAAGGCGCTACGAGGCTCTTGAAAAAGTCCCCCGACCCAGCGGTTCGCTTAGGCCCGTGGCATTCTGTCCACGATGTCTGCGAACTGCTTTGCCTTCGAACGAACCACCCACTCAGCTATTGGTTTGATGGGCTTGGCTTGTAGACGTCCTGGGCCCAGAGAAAATTCCATTCCGAACCGCTCATTTGGTTGCCCAGAGTACGAATGTCGCATTTGGTGCCAACTCGACAGGTGCTCCAACACCTATACAACTCATGGTTTTAACCTACTTCTCTTCGGAGGTTCTTCAGACGTTGCAAGGTTCTTTGGATCCAATCCACGTGAGCTTCCAAAGGTCAAGGCCTTACTGCACACTGTAAGAAACCAGGTAGTAGTACGGACTAATCCACTCGCAAGTACGTCCCTGACGACAAGAAATCTTCTGCAAAATTCAAGTGATCAAATGCGACCCAATCCTCCTGGCCAAATATGTTGCAACCATCGCGGCTTCTTCCAAAAACAAAAAAACAAGACAACTCCCAAGCCACGCACCCAAAAAAAACGGTCCCCGTTTTTTTTCTTCTTCTCCGACGCCGGGAAACACCGAAGCCGAGGAATCCGACTCCGAGTTGGCCGGATCGGATCCACTAGGTCCTCCAAGGGTACCCGGCGATTACTTTTTTCTCCTGTGGCCCATTTTTAGTAGGGTCCCGAACCCTCCCAAAGAAGGGTGAGAAAGGGCACTGAAAAATCCCTCCCCCCAAAAAAGGGGTGAGAAAGGGCACTGGGGGATCCCTCCGGGTGAGAAAGGGCACTGAAAGATCGAGTCCGAATCCGCCTTCTTCACGTAGAGCTGATCCTCCGCCTCCACGGACTTCTGCTTCTCCGCGCCGACACGGCTCAGGACCTCGCGACCGCAGAGGAGACGAGACGACTCTTGGGGGCCTCCCACCTCCCTCAGCCCAGCCTTTCTATGGAGCCGGTTTGTTCAAAACACGGTTTTCCTTTATTTTCTAACTCACGGACTCCGGAACCCAGAAAAGACCATGCACCCCCTTTTGGGCAATCCATGCAAAAATTTGTTGGGGGCAATGGGTCAAGAACTCATGTTATCATCCACGGCTGGTTTGGACGGGTACATGGTTCCTCACAATTGACCAAAAAAATGGCAGCGACGGCGTCTTTTGGGCTTCAACTCCAACCCCCCACACGTGACGCCTCGGAACACCTAACCAATGAGTACCACTTTTTGATCATTTGGAACCACTCATTCTATTGGGTATTTGTTGGTTCTATCTTCTATTTGAAGACGAAACCCTGGAGTTTGCAACGGATGTGTGACTGGTACTTTTTTGCACCTTGGATTGAGGGGAAAACAAAAAGAAACCAGAGTTTAACACACACCACAGGTATTTCTGGGACCCGGACGGTTTTTTTGGGGAAGCTTTTGGCTCACATCTGAGAAACATTGGTGGCGTGGAGGTGTTCCAGGATGTCACATGTATCCTCTACAACTCAAAGGAGAAGGGCTCAGGTTACTGGCCCGCTGACCCTTTTGAAAGCTGAACCTTTCGTCGGATACGTCATTGGCACCTCCGGTGTGGAAGCCGGCAAGTGGGTGTTTCATTTACAACACACACGGCCCTTGGTGTGCCCCACCCAGACAGCAATCCCTGGGCAATCTCTATGGCCAGCCACTGTGCAAACCTTCCATGGGTACCTTTCAAAACCCGACAAGATTCGTGACTCAAGCGTTTGCAGGGTTCAACCCCAAGTTTCAAAGAGCTAACCGAACTTAGATGAAACTCCCGGGTACACAATGGTAGTTCTCTGAACCCCCATTGCCGCTAATAGTTGCCAAACTTTGGGTTCAGGACTTCATGCGCACCAAGTCATTTACCCAAATTGTCAGCGGCAAATCGCACGGCTGCAAACACCCAAAATTTCACCTAAGTGGCAATCGTGCATTCTCTTCACGGACTACCAAGAGATCCAGCTAATACATTGGTTCAGATACAAAGCAGACGATTTGGCCTAAATAGATTAGTGTAGAAGCTGAGCTGTCGCAGTAATATCAGCTTAATTTTGAAGAAGATCATTGATAGAGTTGAGCTAGAAATTTAAACTTGAGCTTAGAGCTGAAGACACAAAACACATCGTTTGTACATCAGTGAACTCATCTTAACGCAGCGGACTCTTTTCTTTTTTAGGAATGGTCGATGCAGAAAACCTCCAACCCATTTATCCAAGTGGGACTATGCCGTGGAAACGGCCGGGAGCAATTCGGCAAAGCCTGAGGGACCGATTATATCGGTGACTGGTATCTTCCAGGCACTACGCGCCCTTCAAGAAACGTGGACGCTTGTTGCAGCGACAAATTAATGAATGACACCTGCAAGCCCGAAGCCTTCCAGACCTGATGCAGGAATACATTCAGATATCGCTGAACCAATCCTAATGCAGCAGACTCTTTTTCTGAACTCCGCTTGCCTCCGAGTACCACTTCGCACTTCGGCGCTGCAGAGAACATAAAAGCCCCAAGGCACTACAAAAACTCCGCGAACGAAATCACGCAGCATGGCGCCCAGGCGCCACCTCTCCATGGTACGCCGCAAAGCCTGCATGATGGGCGGGCTTCCAATCTGACTGGGCAACCTCCGCTCCCCCAAGCTTCACCCGCGCCACGCGCAATCGTGGAGATGTCCGGGAGCTCTCCAACCTCCACGTCCATGTTAGCGGGACCAGCACAGGCACCAACGCCCCCCGGACACACCACTTCAGACTGCTTTGCCGCCCGGAGTTTCCGAAGCTGTGTACTTAGCTTGTGCCAGCACGGCTTTCTGAGACCACCCTCACCACGGACGGAAACGGCTAACCGCCAATCGGGCGCACCCCGTGCGATACAAGGAACCGCTCGCATAGGTGGCAGTCCTCAAGTAGGGCGTTCCGTGCTGCAACCACATGGGGCACGCAATGCCCAAAGCATGCGAGCCTCCGCTGCTCCATCTCGGCGCCTGTCGAAAGCACAGGCTGCTCACATGAATTTCTGGGTTACTCATTCAGCAAGACACCCTTACAACACTCCCATCAGCGACTGCCTCAAGGTCAAAAAGAGAAAGCCTTTTTGCATTGCTTGAGCCAAAATGGCCCCCCCATCCAGTTGCAGTGACTAATGAATGATCCCAGCCTACCCGAAGCCTTCCAGACCTGATGCGGGAATTAGTTGCAAAGATCACTAGCAACCATTACTATAATAGATCGTCTACCTGCAAAAAGAAAAAGAAAAAGTAGAACAATTCTCGCACCCGCCCACCATGCGAATTCTGCACAACCGGACATGGACACCTATGGAAATATGTTATTCTCGCGGCCGGCCACACATGTTTCTGTCAGGCTCGGGGTCGCAGCTGCGGGTCTATCTCAAAACATAGACTGGTAAATGCCTAGGGCGAAACAAGCGCCGGCTGGGTTCCATCCAGAAACAAAGGACGCAACCAAAATCCATTTTGGAAATAAACATGATAGGCTTGAAAATGCCTAACCCCCATGAAGCCACGTAGGCAACGAAGAACTAAAATGGTCCAAAGATCGGCTCGACCGCGCGACTCAAGCCGCTTTTTCCGGTAGTCGTTGCCAAACTCGTGTCTGGACATCGCCAAAGTGACATCCTGTATCATAAAGGTCGTTCTTTGCGGGCGTCGCTGAGATGATTTCTAAAGGAAATCAAAGGGAAGCCACTCATTGTGTGGGGCCTGTTTTGAGACGACCCCGCATGACATTTTGTGTGGTGTTCAACTGGACATCCAGTCCAACCTCAAGAAAAAACGATTCCCCCACCGGATTATCAGACACCCCCTACTCCAAATAGCTGCCTGCGGGCTGATTTTTCCAGAAGGTGTGCCATGGGAAATACCGATCCCCCGTGGGGGCTCAGACCACTTTTGGAGGGGAACACCCTATTAGGATGGGCTGCTTCGATCCGGGGTCAACAACACCTCCACTGAGAACTTCCCCAAGCCCAACTTTCGAACCAGATTGGCTGGCAGTTGGTCGCCTGCAAGCGGCTGAGGCTCGTCAACCTGACCATCTTGGTCATTGTCTTGGTAACCAAACGTTGAGACATGGTGCCCTCTTTGCAACAATAGAAGTGGACAGGAGGGTTTATGCCTTGTTTACTTGACTGTTTGAGAAAAGGTATGTGTCAAACTAGAGAATTGGACCAAAGAAAAACGCATGGTTTCCTGCCGGTTTCTCCTTAAACCAAACGGAAAAACGCAGCCACAGCCACATGACTGAAAGGAAGCTTGCCCAACATGTTGCCTCCACATGCCTCAGCCGCAGGGGCTACGTGGCTACGCACTCGCAAGCTTGGAACTCGGCCCGACTCGACGGCCTGAACGTAAGAAACTCGTGCAACGATAAATTTCTGGGTGTGTTGTTCATGCACCAGAGTCTTGTTGTTTTGCTCCGCAATGCAAATATCGGTTTTGGTTGTCACCATTCAGGTCGAAAACCAGACCGTGTGATGTGATTCGACGAAATGCGGCATGAAGCCACATGTACGAACCAGTATATCGCTTGCCGAGAATGGCTTGATTTTCACCAGCCAATAGTTCAACCGAATGGCCGTTGGTTCATGCATCAAATGGTTGAAGCCAGGGCACCCGATCAAGTGGATCCTGATGTTTCGCAAACTTGGGTGTCTCGCACTTGTTTCCTAGATAGCCAAGTTGCTGCTTCTTTCAGCCACTGTTGCTGGTTTTTGTGGTAAAGTGCATGGGGGAAGAAAAAAAGCCACTGGCGATCCAGGTTGATCCTTTCTACTTTCTGACTACCCCAGGGTAGACTTAAACCCAGAATTGGTTCCTTCCCCCCGAAAAACAGGAAATGCTGGGTTTAAGTCTATCGGGTACTCAAAAGTAGACCCCTGCCCCCTGCCCCATTTCTGCCCTCTCCCTGGGCCTTTCATCCAACGCGAGCCGCGAGCCGCGAGCCCCCCCGACGAATCGAGATTGACGTGAGGCGTGAGGAGATCGCGAGATCGGGCCTTCGAAACCGCGCATGGAAATGAGTACTTGAGAGGTGAGCCCAAGTACCATGGCTCAAAATCCAAATCGGTTACCCCCGGTGGGTACATCCCAATCCAACCACTAAGATCGGTCCTAATGAGTGGTACACCTACCCCCAAATGGTACCATTGGTTTTGACCCACAGCCACTTGGGCTATGACTTCCTCATAAAAAGGTTGACCCCACTAAGAGCCTAGAAGTGGTGTTTTTAGTTTCCATCAAGTTAACTTGGCTGAAACACAAGTATGGCAGGCTTAATCATTCGAACTAGGCCTTCATCCAAAACTGCCAACCGTGGATGTATGTCCATCCGTAGCCACGCAAAAAACAGGAACGGATGGGCCCCTTTTAGTGGGATCCTAGATTGGCAGCTGCTATGTCATTTTTTTCCAGCAACTATGTCTTATGTCTTTTGTTTTAATGTAAAGTGTCGGGAGAAAAAACAAATGCGATCGCAACTTGGCCATCTATTGATGGTCCTTCCTCCATTTAGTTGTCCTTTCAAGGGGACCAGCATCGAGGTGTTTAAACCCATGTGGATGGTCCTCAACAAATGAAAATGATCCTCCTTTTCAACTGGTCTGGTTCCGTGTGAGAGCTTATCCAATCTCTGGATCCGATTCGTCAGTGAAGGCCCTCCAAAGTCACGCCCGGCTTGCCCTCAAAAGAACCGGGAAACATGTGCATGTGGGTGTTGGGGAACCGGAAAGGGTGGTGTTCCCGTTGGTATTAATTTCAACCCGAGAAGGCACCAAGACACATATGACACATGGAGAGGGTCCCGATCGCCGCGCTTTCACGCCGGAGTTTCGGGGGTTTCGGGAAGCAGGGAAGCGATGCAGAGTCCTCTGCTATGGACTTGGAGCTGCTGAGTCGAAAAAAATGCCGAACGATGGCGCGAAATTGGTCCAGCCCATCACATCCTCACCCCCAAAGCCAGGAAAACTGCTTCTCTTTCGGACGTTTTGGCGGGTCTGTTAATGCAGGCGAGGGACACTTTCCGGGTGGCCGGTCCTCGCGCCCATGAGGCATGCTTGCTCGTCAGGTGACAAGGGCGCCGCTTGCAACCGGATTCCCTGCAATGGTCCTACTGTGGGCGGATGAAATGCACCACCTAAGAAACCCCAGAATGATTCCCCTGTAGATACCAACAAACAATGGTTTGCCATTGTTGCCAAGTAATGCGAAACGGATTTCGTCCACCCACGGTATGGGAGTTTCTGAACACCGTTGCCAAAAAAAAATCTGCTGATCATGGCCCTGGAAAGTTCAGTTCACTCTCCCTTTGCACCTTTGTCCCCGAAGACTCTGAGAATAGTCCAGACTCTTTGAAGCACCACTCAGGTGCTACTGAGGCCTTATTCGCAAAACGGTGCCTCCTTTATTGCCGCATAAGGGTTAGTGCCAAAATGGGAGGATTGCCCAGTTCCACTGGGCAGCTCCCCTCAGCAGCTGATGGGAGTAGGATTGATGCCACTCCCACAGCGAGGGAGGAATCCTCCCACCTCACCGGATGCCCTCCCGGCATCATGGGTGAGGAAGGAAAGTAGCGAAGATCAGCTTGATCAATTCGCTTTCGACTGAGGGGAAGACCCGGTTCTCAGTCGGAAATTGCGGGTCCGGATGAGTAAGTTCATCCGCCCATGTGTTAAAGTCGCGCTTCACATGCGACGGTCCTAACATGACCTGGTGGTCATGCAGTGTTAACACAATTTCCATGAGGATGGCCGCATTGGGCATCCTGCGAGTGGAATCGTTAAGCAGGGAGAAAACGTTTCCCTGGTTATCACTAGCAACCAGAATCCTAGTGTGAGAAGCCGAGCCGGCTGCACAAAGCAGAGCAGCCCTCACCAAAAGGAGGAGGCCGAAGAGCTCCAAGGCCGCTATCGCCCGCTGCGGGTCCCCAGTAGTGAAGGCCCACGGCTCGCCCTCCGGTGTGATTCTGTGTTGGAACCACTTCACTCGGGACTTGTCGGGGTTGGGCACGTCCGAGCACCAACCACCAACCCATGCATGGTCCGCCTGTTTGCCAGCTCCCGCATCAGATGCCCCCGTCCATGGAAGTGTGGGAGCAAATGGAGATGCCAGTGGGAACCTCTGGTTGAAGAGCTTCCCCAGAAGGATGGCCAGAGCACGAACCAGCTTCGGTGGCCTGCCCGAAGTGGTGCAGGCCTTCTTCCAGCTCCAAAAGGGCTGGAGGAAAGGTTTCGTCAATGGACACGCCGAAGTAGCCCATTGAATCCGGCCCAGGGCTTGTTCCACCTCCTTGCTGGTAAAGATGTCCCCCTGGGCCAGCCGTTTGAGAGTGGCCAGGATTATGACGTGCTTGACTGGAGCCAGCAGCACACAGGGCGTGATTGGGTCCACCACGAATCCCAACCAGGTATTGACCGGGGAGAGCGCCGTCTTCTTCCAAGAAAGCGGGACTCCCAGCGCCAGAAGAGTGGCCAGGATGGCTGTGGCGTCCCAGTCCGCCCTGCTGCATCTGAGGACCCAGCAGTAGTCGTCCACAAAAACTAAGTGCCAGTCCACCTGAGGGAAGATGTAGTACAAGAGTCTGAGCACCAAGGATGCCTTTCTTCCCCAGTACAGTTGTGCCGAGGCCATGCCGTACGTGCCCACTCTATTGACCCACCACCGGTTCTGGATGCAGGCCACCTGGTATTTCCAGTCTTTCTGGAGCACTTTTATGCGCCTGTGGGCCTTGGTGACATCCGCCTTGAGGATGATGAAGGTTTCCCCCTGTGTCGGCGGCTGCCACGTCAGGGGTTCCCCCCTGCTCCCCCCAGGGCGTTCCGTGCCTGGGGGGGTTGGGGGGAATGGGGCCCTCCTATCAGGGCCCTCGGCACCTGGGAGTGGCCCCTTCCCTGAGGGTGTTGACCGCGGAGAGACGTCCAGGCCGCCGGAGGTCTCCATCATCCGCCTGCCCCTATCAGGGCCCTCGGCACCTGGGGGCAGGCTGGTGCTGTGGGGGTCCCTCTCAGGGCCCTCGGCACCTGGGGACTGCCCCTGCACCGGCTGGTGAACATCCCGAGGTTCCTCATCAGTGCCCGAGGATGGGGCTCGGAGTAGATGAGGATGGTCCGCCGCTGTCCTGAGCCAGTGGATGGCATGGAGGCAGTCTCCAACCATCGGTGCGGTGGTCTTCTCCTCCGTGTGAGCCTGGATGTGTGCGTTTGCTCCCCCTTTTGAGCCATCATAGATCGTCCTGATCTTGTCCGACTCATCAATCCCTGCAAGGGGGCCCGGGCAAAGTTCCTCCGGTTTGCAGCGGCACCTCTCTGCCGCCTCGGAGCGAGTGAAGGGACCGTCCACCATGTCCAAGGCTCGTTCCTCGTAAAAGGTTGATTCGATTTCCTTGGCAAAGAGTTCAGCCGTTGGGTAGTTATCATGAGCCACTGGCGGGGGGGGATCTTCCCCCAGCCAGGCTTCTCCCTTAAGCTCCTCCTTAGTGGGCCAAACTCCCGGGGAGGTCAAGGTAGGGTCCGAGACTCCCAAGGGGACCCCCTCTTTCAGTGTTAGGGGGAACTCCCAATCAGGGTCACCTGAAAGGGATGCCAAGTGCGACACTAAGTCCAGGAGGAAGGGTTGTCCTGGGCATCGTTCATGGAGGTGCCTCGGTCCTAGGATAGCCCGCAGCTCCTCGAGGTCGGTTTCCTGGAAGGGGTGTGTGGTGGCACCTGATGCCAGGGACATCCGGACCTTATCAATCCAGGGCCTGGTAAGGGTCATGATCAGGGCGCCCAAAGTAGCCAAAGGGGAAACTCTCCGAAAAGGGGGGTTGAGCCTCCCCGGGGAAGGTTTCCCCCCCCCATCTCTCAGGGGGCGTGAACGGAAACCCAATTGGACAATCGCAACTCGGTCAGTGAGGCGTGGGACCCGGAAAGCGGGCAGGCATTCGGGGCGGTCCAGGACCTGGTCCCCATGTTCTTCCTTTTCCAGTTGTTCCGCATCTCCGGCCATCGGGGGCATGGGAGATGGGAAGTCTGGACTCATAGTTCCACGAGGGCTTACGGTGTCAGCCTCATGGTGGATGTGCCCGTGCTGGCGGGGCTTCGGGGCATTCTTGCCTCCGGGCTCTGGGCCCTGGTGTGACGAGGAGGGACCGCCTCCCTGATTGGGTCCCCGTTTCCCCGGGGAGAAGGGCCCCCAGGGGGGTCCGACCCCCTTCCCTTAGGTGGTTCCTTAGGGTTTCCCGGGAATTGTGAGGGGATCCGGATGTGCCCCGGCGCTGCGAGTGACACAGCGATGGCTTTGGCCAGGCCTGCCATCATATCCCAGGGGTATCTGCTGAGAGTCGAGGACTCGCTGGTGCCCACATGTGACTGATGTGTGCACCGCATTTGATCCCAGTCCTGGATTGGGAGATCCGTGGCAAGTGTGGTGGCCTTCTTGACCAGCTGGCCCAGGCGGCACTGGTCGAAGGAGATTGCTGTCAAGGAGTTTTCCTCCATCCAAAGCTGCCCCTCCTCCGTGATCCAGAAGGATGAGCATTCCTTGGCTTTGGGCAGCGAGCTGCTCACCACTGGGTCCTCCGGGTGCTCCAAGAAGGATTTGGCCCTGGCAGCGAGGCCGCCGATCTTGAGGCCCTTGCCAGGCTGGTGATGTACATCTGCCTCAAAATGAGGGTACTGTCCTCATCAAGCTGAGTCTGGGCGGCCTGGTCCAGGTGTGGGAGGCCCCAAAGTGTCTCTCGAGTGCGTCCTCGCACCGGGGTGGGGGCCCCCGGTTTTGGTATGTGGCGCAGGATGGACCATGTCCTGCAGTTGGGTCCTCCCCCAATGAAGACCACTCGGCCCTGCTTTGCTGCCGTGCAGAGCGCTCCATACAGCTCGGGTTGGAGCATGTCGTGGTTCCCTTTTGGTCCGGATCGTAGGATGTCTACTGCCACCACCATGCTGGAGAGGTGCGGGTAGTTGGCATGAAGACAGCTGTCTAAGGAAGTTGGGTCTTCCTTGCCTGCATAGAGCAGGACAATGATGGGCCCACTGGATGGAACTTTGGGCGATGTGCCCTGTGTCCATCTCAGCCGCTGTGCCAGGCGCTCCGGGATGTTCTCCATCCACGGGAAGGTGTCCCCTCCCGGTGACAGCTCCGTGGGACTTGTCAGGGGGGTAGCTGAAAAGCGTTGGCCCCCTTCATTCAGCCCAACAGAACTCTTATGAAAAACCACCGGGTCCTGCTTGATGATGTTGGGCGCCGGAAGTGGGACCGGCTGCCTCCTGGGCGTGTTCCTCGGCGTTGCGGTGTGCTGCCAGTTGTCCGGCACTCGGGCCTGCTGGGCGCGGCCCCCCGTGTCAGGGCCCTTGGCACCTGCGGGGAACCGTCCCGCCCCTGCCATCTCAGGGCCCTCGGCACCTGTGGCACGGGGCCGCGGCGTTGCCGTTGTGTCAGCTGTGTGGTTGTTCTGACCCCAGCTGGGGTGTTGTGCACGCTGGTTCTGTCGTCCCCATCCTTGTTCCGCCGAGGAGGGCCGCCGCCTGGCCTGTCCCCCCCTGTGTCAGGGCCCTCGGCACCTGCAGGAGGGGGCTCATGTGCCTGCTTGGGGCGTTTTCGCCCCCTCTCGCCCCCCCGGGCCCTATCAGGGCCCTCGGCACCTGAGGCCTCCCGGGGGGTCGGGGTCCGAGCCCCTAGTCAACCCGGGCAGTCCTGCGGGAGGTGGTCTCCCAGGCAGATGCGGCCCGTCGCCAGGATGAGGTTGCACTTGTGCGTGCGTCCGCAGTTGCCCGGGCAGCGCCCGCGCATCCAGTTGTTACAGAACTGGTTCCCTTTCGGATCGGTGGCCGCCTGCTTGTTACTGCCCCTGGAGGCCTGATTGTTCGGCTGGGGGGGCTTACCTTTCCCTTTGCTCCCAGGCTTGCCCCTGGACTTCCCCTTGCCCTGGACTTGTTCTTGCCCTTCTGGGGTGGTGCGTAGTCCATGGATGTCCTGGTCTGTGGGCGGCCCCTGGAGAAGGTCCTGATCTTCTCATAGACCTCACGTGTCCAAAACAATGTGTCCTGCCTTACCGACAGCATGGCCGCCTTGAGGGTGCTGCCCTCATGCATCTGCTCGTGAATCTTCCGCCATGCATTGCGTTCGGCAATTGCCAGGACGTGGTCCTCGGGAGGGGGAAAACGGCCCCCGATGTCCTCCCCATAGAACCACTCGTACCAGCTCTCCAGGTCCTCTCGGGTGATGTCGAACTGGCCGAACTGTGGAAACGATAGGACGCACATGAGGAGGGTGTTCCGGAACACCGCGTGCATCCTCTCGAGCTGGTGGCGAGTTTTCGGCTCGCCCCGCTCTTCCACCTCGTCCTCCCGGTCCCAGCCATCGACCGTGGTCTTCTTGGCGGTCTTCCATGGCCGTTCTCCTGGTTCCGGGAGTGCGCTTACCAGGTATTTCATGGGGATGAAGCCGATCTCGCCTCCAGCGCAGAGCTTGAACTGGCGCTTCATCAGCTGGTCGCTTCCTTGCAGGGCCAACTTGGGTTTGGTGAGTTTGGTCTTCTCCTCCCAAACCCTCTCCAGCTGTCCCCGTTCGCACGAGACCGTGAGATTCGGGGCAGTGTCCCCGGGCGTGTGCGGCCCGGGTCCCGATGTTGCATGTGCCCCCACTCCCATGGATCGTTGAGCCGCGTGAACCACCTGGAACATCCGGGCCGCGATCAGCCGGGAGGTCACATCCGTGTAGTGGTTGTTGTTGGGGGCGAAGCCCAACTCCCTCGGCGCCGTCTCCCTTGCCCGGTCGGGCGAGTCCCACCGGGTCGCGAGGTCCTCCATCGAGACAAAGCCCTCATCCGACAGCGTCGCTTGGATGAACCACGGGATGCCCTTGAGGACCATGAGGTTCCTGGCGGTCTTGTGGAGCTTGGCCACTGCGTTCGCATACACTTCGGGAATCTCCTGTGGTGGTGCCACCAACTCATCCGGCGGCACCGCCATGGTGTGGGTGGGCGGGATTTCAGATTCCAAGACAAAAGGGAAGTGTCCACTTGAGCCAAAATGGTGGCCCAAGTGGATACTTACAAAGAGTCAAGACAAGCGACCACCTACGGTTAACACTTTAGCCCAGACTCTTTGAAGCACCACTCAGGTGCTACTGAGGCCTTATTCGCAAAACGGTGCCTCCTTTATTGCCGCATAAGGGTTAGTGCCAAAATGGGAGGATTGCCCAGTTCCACTGGGCAGCTCCCCTCAGCAGCTGATGGGAGTAGGATTGATGCCACTCCCAACGGACGGATCGCATCAGCTGCCAATACCAACGGACGAGCTGGTCGTTGGGGGGGTCCTCCTTCCCCATATGCCGTGGGGTCCCGCTGTCGCATCTCAGGGCCCTCGGCACCTGTGCGTGCAGCTGCCCTGCTGCGGACCCTGGGGGGTGCCTGGGAGAGCGTCTCAGGGCCCTCGGCACCTGCGCCCTCCCCCTGCCGCCTTCCCTGGAGGCACGGGGGGGGAGAGTGTCAGGGCCCTCGGCACCTGCTCTATCCCCCCTCACTCAATTTCCGGGAGGACGATCGCTTCCTTGTCAGACTGAGTGTCCACACTCTCGTCAGTGTCCGAGGAGAGGGAGATGGAGGCCTCGGAGTCCTGCGCTGCATAGGGCTCCACGGCCATCCACGTGTTCGGGAAGGTGAAATGCCGGAAGCATCTGGTGCATCCTAGGTACATCTCCGGTTCAGCATGGAAGTCCTGCTCCGCCAGCTCCGAGATCTTGGGCGGCCCCGGCCTCCAGCCACACCCCACTGTGACGCCATCCGTGTCCAGTAGGTGCATGCTGTAGGCTTTGGTGGGACCCTTTCGGGCCGTGGTGGCAATCACCGTCAGTGGACCCCGAGGCGGGGGCACCTCATCTGCAGCCACCTTGGTGATGGTCGGCTTGTCGGCGGGGATCACATCCCAGCTGGCATGTGAGGGCGGTGTGTCCGGGACTTCCTTGAACAAGGCCTTTGGTGAGGCAGGGCACTCCACCCTGTCCGCCCAGTCCTCATGTCCGAGGTCGACTCGGACCGCCCTTCCTGCCTCGAGTTGCATGGACGGGAGCTTCTGGAGAACCTGGTCCCAGATGGAGCACACCACGTGTCGCTTCTCCCGGGTGTAAACATCCGCCGTGGATTCCTTGAACCAGTTCCCCAGGTACTGGCGTTGGTCCCTCGGTATGTGAGCCTGGAATGCACAATCCGGCATGAAGACCCGGAAGGAGTACCACGATAGTTCCGCCACATCCTTGGCTGGCGCGCCCTGCTTCCCCAGGGCGTCTTTGAGCCACCTCAGGGACCTGTCTGGGGTGCCTGGGCGGGGGATGAAACCCGTCCTGTCCTTATTGATCGTGGGGATCAGGTAGTCCATCTCGCGAAACTCCTCCGAGGCCCTGAATCTCTTCCACCACTTTTCCAAGGGGATCCACCATCTGGCTCCCGAGAAAGAGAATAATGGGGCGATGAGCGGGACCGGGTTCCGTTTGATGGCCACTGCCGACGTGGTCTTTGTCTGCCAGGCGAGCAGCTCCAGGGTGTTGCTCGTGGACCTGACCGTCTGCGGCGAGGTGTGCTGCACGTCGTTGAAGCGCGCACTGCAGGCTAGGTTGAACCTGGCCATCGCCAGAATGTACCTGTCCACTGCTTTGGTCAACTCCGGGACCTGGTTCTCCGAGGGGCCCCCTTCCGCCCCTTGTTCCAGGGCCCAAACAATCGCCCGGGTCGGAACCACCGCTTTACGCTGTGGTTTGACCTGGGTGTCCACCAATGTCTCTTGGATGGCTTTTCGCTTTGCCAGGAGCTGTTTGTGTTCGTCAACGTTGAGCATGCCGAGTTTAATGGAGAGCCACTTTAGAGTGCCCCACCACTTCTGGAGCTTCGCCGGGGTGACCTCCAGCGTGACCGCCTGGTTCATGAGGTGCCGTACGTCCCCGGCCGTCCAGGGGAGGTTCTGGAAGCCGATCTTGCGCATGCCCTCATAGGCCAAGCAATGTGCACGGATGGTCCGGAAACGGGCATCTCCGAACAGGTGGCCAAACTCCTCCAGCTCCTTGGCCCCCATCACCTGGTGCATGTAGGGGATCTGGTGGCGGAAGGGAATGAAGTAGCCCAGGAGGCGTTCCAGCCACCTGGCCCTCAAGTGCTGTTCCAACGCTCGTTGGGATGTCGGCAGTTGGGTTTTGATCTTCCCTGGTTTCCAATGCCGCCACTTGTTGGCCACTGCCAGGACATCCGGGGCCTCAATCGATCCGGAGAGGATCCACTCCTCACGGTCCCGGATGGCCTGTTCCATTTCCAGTGGAGAATAGGTGTACGATTGTCTAGCGCCTGCCGCACGAAACAGAAGTTGCTGCAGGGTCTTGGTACCGAGCTCCAAATCCGCCTCCTCCAGCGGTTGTGGTTGGGAGCCGAGTATCCTTGCGAGGATCAAGTTGTAGGTGTCCGAGGCCACCAGGACGTGGTCATCGTCGGGTGCCATCCCCACGATTCGTGTCCACGGTCGCGGGTCGAAGACCACCGCATCCGGGTTGGCAACCTGGTCCTTTTTGACCCATTCCAGGCAGCACGCCACGAGGATTTCCCCGTCCGACTGCACTGGTGCAAATCCAAGGTCATGCAAAATCAACTGGACCGCGGTTGGGACCCCTAGGAAGGTCGTTCCAAACGGGGAAGGGAGGCGGGGCCTCCACATCATCATGATCCACTCGAGCCCGGAGCCAAATCTCAAGGCGCCTTGCACGCACTTCAAAAGAGAGACCCGGGAAAAGGCCCCGGGGAGCCCCAAGTCCTCTTCCGGGTCTCTCTTTCACTCAATGCATGCGGCAGATCGCTTCTTGGACGGGTCCGGGGTCTTTTCGCGAAGCCGGACGTTGGAGGCCCACATCCACTCCGGAAAGTGAAACCCGGGCGGCCCCAAAAACTCCGGAAAGCCAAACCCGAAAACGGGGGGGGGGGGACCCGGGGAGCCTCCACGGAAAGGGAAAACCAAACGAGGGGGGGGGGGGGAGCCCAGGCGCACTCCGGACCAGCCCAAGCGCGCCCCTTTTTCTCGCCTGGTGCAGGCCAAGGCCTGTGCTGTGCCCGGGGGGGATATCAGCGCCATCGGCAGCTGTCCTCCCCCGGGGTGCCCTGCAATTCCGTTCCGGATGGCCGCAGTGTTGCATGATCACACGGCCCCCTTGGCAATGTCGTCAATGCGCTTGAGCGCCGCCGCCTCCGGGTTCCGGAGAATCAGCTCCCAGATGGCATCTGAGACATGGCCGGTCTGGGTGACGTGGCTGAACCTAAATCGTGGGACTTTCTGGTCCACCACGGAGACATCCCGCAGCGGGGCAGACGGCTCTACCCGGCGGTAGAACTCCAGCCGTTCCTTGACCCAGCGGTTGTACAGTCCATCGGGCGGCTCGTCCAGCACCAGCTGAAGGATGGCCTTGCCGGCCCGGATCTGGAGGAGGCGAGTGCCCCCTCCCCCGGCGCGCCAGTACCCCTTGCAGTACTTGCACATATAGCCCCCCCGGGTTTCCCCCTTCGTCTTGGGGATGAGCTCCCATGGGGTGACTGAGCTCAGAACCAGGCCGCACTCCATGTGCGCCCAGAAGACGTGCTTCGTCTCTGCCGAGAAGTTCTTCTTCTTGTACTCCTTGCCCACCACGCCGTGGACGTTGTCCGATGTGATGGGGGGGTAGACGATCCCCTCATCGCCCTCTCCTCCCCTGGGGCGGATGTCAGGGCCATCGGCACCTGTCCGGCACCCGGGGGCGGAGGGGTCCAGGCCCATCAGCTTGATCATGTCGTTGGTGTAGCCAAGCTTGCGGTAGATGGAGGGGGCCACTGAGTCGGGGACTGCGCCGACCCACCACTGCTTCGTGTTGCAGCGCCAGTTGACTTTCACCTCCGCCAGGGCCCCCGGGCCTCCAATGCGGTCCATGAGGGCCTGGTACACCTCTGGGAACTGCTGGAGACTCTCCACCGGGACCGATATGCGCTCATCACATACCGCCCGGAGGATCATCTGTTCCTTGGAGTCCGCCACGTCCTGGACCGGGAGCTGCATTACCTCCGCCGGGGTGTCCGTGAGGAAGGCCCGGGCCGCAAGGACCTTGCCCATGGCCCGGTAGACCAGGCGCCACTCCGGTCCTGTCTGCGGAAGCGGAAGGCCCTCCTCCTTCAGGAAGCACCGAGCATCTTCCTTCAGGGTCTCCCAGCCTTCCAGGCGGATCTGATTCTGGGCCTTGTTCTTCGGGCCCCGCTGCCTAGGGCCCTGAAGCAATGGCAGAGACTCCCAGACTCCCCAGAGCTGGCGCAGAGTGAAGCTGTGACCAAACATCCCCAGCAAGCCTGGGAGTGTCCAGGACGAGATCTGGCGCGTCCAGTGGAAGTCCTCCTCCGGATCGTGGGGGGCCGCCCAGAAGATGGATCGCAGGTCCTCGGGGTATGGTCGGTCCCCCGCCTTGGCCTGCTGGTTCAGCTCCTCAACGGAGTACCTGGCCCATGGGAGTCCACCCGCCTGGTGGTTCCTGGGATGCGTACCCTTTTCCAGCGCCTCCGGATTCACCTTGGTGAGGTTGTTGGCCCAGTCCGGGACGTGTACGGGCCCCGGTCGTCGGACCCAGCGGCCCGCAAAGATGCGGACCTCTCCGACACGCTTGCTCATCATCCAGCGCAGGACCGCGAGCTGCACCTCCGGGTCCTGGGTGTCCAGGCCCCCCGGGGTGGCGGACGGCTTGTCAGGGCCCTCGGCACCTGAGCTCGTCGCACCAGAGCCCGAAGCTGGGGGGATGGTGGGCTGCCTGTCAGGGCCCTCGGCACCTGGGCGCGCCGCACCAGAGCCCCCCGCCTTTGGAATGGGGATCCCCGCCAGATCCGGCAGATCTGCCAGGAGGGCCCCCGGAAAGGGGTTCCTACCCAGCGAGATGACCGCCTTGGCTTCGAGGTAGGAGTCCGTGAGGGACGTGAGGTCGTCCATGCTGAAATCCCTCCATGCCGTGGTCGGCTCAAAGACCCCTGTCTCAATGGCAACTCGGATCTCGCTAGGCCACGCACTGAATGGAGGCTTGATGGGCTCGAGCATTCTGGTCTCGAGGGCGCCCTTCGCTTGTCTGGCCTGGTGCTTTGCCTTCGCCTCTTCCGCAGTGGTCTGGGCCTGGAGGAGCTCCGGTGTGGGCCTCCCCCAGTCCGCGCCCAGCTTATCCAGCAGTTTCTCGCGGAAAAGGTCCAAGTCCAAATTCTTGAGGAGTTGTCCCCCATCGCCTCCTCCATCGATGGCCCCTCCTTGGAGCTCGTGGAGGACCGCCGCAGATCGCTCCACCGCTGCCACCTGGTCTGCCTTCTTTGCCTCTTCCTGGGCGATGGTGGTGGCGTTGAGCCGGGTCTGGATTTTGAAGGCCTTCACTGCCGACGGGTGGAAGGCCCTGCACTCCTGGCCCTCTTCCTTGTCGCCCGGCAACGGGGGCCTTTCCCCCATTGGGGCCGTCAGGAAATCCTCGTCCAGCTCCATGGGGCAGTTCCTGATCACCGCCCGGACCGAGGAGGGGACAAAATCCGAGAAGCTGGCCTGGTCCAGGTTCTCGCATGCCATTGGGTCGGTGGCCAGCTCGCTGACATCCACCGAGGCGCTGAGCTTGAGGTCGCGGGCCCGGTCCGTGTCAGGGCCATCGGCACCTGCGGACCGGGCCGCCGTCCAGACCGCATTGCCCTGGTCATCCACTGTCAGCTGCCAGTGCGTGCCCGCCATTTCCAGGGTGGCCAAGTTGGACGCCGTGTCGATGGGCTCCGTCTTTTTGCCGCACCCCATACAGCCGCTGGACATCCTTGGCCTGCAGTCGTCGGAGCCTGGCGGCCGTGGTCCCATCAAAACACGGGAAGTCGCCCGCCATCTGGTCCGCACTGAATTGGTAAAGGCCCTCAGAGACTTTGAGGGCCTTGGTGAAGACGCTTCCCCCTGGCGGGGGGGCTGCGGGGTCCTCATCCCCCTCCGAGGACACCTGCGCCCTGGCCTTTTCCATAAGGTCCTGGCGTCCCTGCCACTTGGTGTCGGACATCGGGGGGTCCACCTCATCTTCCGCCAGGGGTTCCTCCATCGGGGGCTCCTCCTCGTCTTCCGCCAGGAGTTCCTCCATGGGAACATCCGGCTCTGGAGGGTCGAGAAGCTCCAGGAACGCCCCTGGGGGGCGTGTCAGGGCCTTCGGCACCTGCGCCACCCCAGGGGGGGAGTCCGCCATCAGCTCGTCCTCGGCCTTACGCTTGGCTGGGATGAGTGGGGCTTGCTCCAGCTCGTCGGCGCTGGAGAAGAACCGTTCGTCCGGTGCCTGAGGGACCTCAGCCGCCAGGACGGTCCAACCTTCTTCCTCCTTTTTCACAAGGCTTGCCAGGTACTTCGCCATGGATGCCTTCGCCTTCGCCTTAGCCTCTGCAACCGCGGCACCAGCATAGGCGGGGGTGTACATGGCTTTGATAGGAGGGGAATGAGAAATTTCAGATTCCAAGACAAAAGGGAAGTGTCCACTTGAGCCAAAATGGTGGCCCAAGTGGATACTTACAAAGAGTCAAGACAAGCGACCACCTACGGTTAACACTTTAGCCCAATAAACAAAATGGTGGGAAGGGGTAACCTGTACAGACAAATAAAGGGCAAGAAAGGGAGAACAAGCTCGGTGCCCGTTCTCCGACCTGCTCTCTTAGCTACAGATACACTGGCGTTCAAGAGCGGCATTTTGGCTTTTCGACACCTGGCATGGCCGTGGCAGCGAATGAGATCCTTCCGAAAGGAGATCAACAGCTCGGAGCGTGGAGGCGGGGAGGCGCGCGTGGTTAGGCAGTCTTGATCATGATTCCTTGACCATGTGGGACCCCGTCCTGCGGTGTGGCCGACTTCGGAGTGGGGTTGATCCCCCATTAATTTGAGAAGCCCCCCAAAAGAAGGTTCCGCGTGGATGCACAAAATCCACCGGGATTGATGAAACCCTGGGATAAACTACCTACTGGTGCGAAGCGGATTTCGTCCGTCCATAGGGAAGTACTGGAGTGGGCCTCGTGGGGCCCGGAAAGACTCGGATTGTAAACCTGGTTCATGGTGAGACGTCATACATCTCTCATTTCTTGAAACGGGTCCCTGATTCAGATGGTGACGGACCCACAGATGTTGTTTGACGGAAAATGCACAAGTTGCGGTCCTCTATTTTGCTCAGAGGTCAGCTGTTCCCTTGCAAACAGTCAGACTTTTAGTTGGATATGATGCGTCATACATCCCGTTTCTCACGCGAAAAGCCAAAAACAAGTCAAATGCTACCGCCAAGTTCAGGGACTCGGGCTGTTGTCTGAAAGCGGACAGGCCCTTCAAACAGGCTGATTTTTAATTGTTCTTCTTTCAACCTTGAAAAGGGGTACCCGAAGAAAAACAAAAACGGAAAAGACAACAACCACGCGCGCACATGTCCACGACGACCCGGTGCCATTGCGTGGCCTTCGGAAGAAGAAATCTGGGCGACGCGAGCTTTCTGGTTGCACGGACCATTTTTTGAACATGGTTTCAAATACCAAACCAGTACCCTCGGTTGGATTCAGTGGGATATACAACCATATAGCCACTAAAGGGTATAAATCGAATTTCCCCTTTGAGGTAGTGATTTGTGGAAAGAGGAAACAATGATAGAATGTTGGGGGGTTGCATCATTGGATTCACTCAGTAAGCTCTGTTTTTGCAATAGACATGTCAAAGTGCTACGAAAGAATAAGCCTAGCCAAAACCATCTGGAAGCTAATGAGGCCAAATCCGCTCTCAAAGAGACCTCCATATGAAAAGGTTCTGAAACCGTTCCTGAGACCTTACTTTAAAGCTCGGATTGCCCTTTCGCAGCAACCGGTGGCTTCGTTTCTGGCAATCGAATTGGGGGATGTTTCGTGAATGCAAACCCCGAAAAAATTGGCGGGCTTCCCTCGCGGTTTCCCTGTGCGCAGAACCTCTATAAAAGAGCACCCCCCATAAATCTCTGAGCGGTTGAAAAATAAAGGGGATAAATCAAGGAGCGTGTGGCGTTTTTGCAGACGAGAGAGAGAGAGAGAGAGAAAAACAAAAAAAAAGAGAGGGAGAGAGAGGGAGAGAGAGAGCGAGAGAGAGAGAGAGAGAGAGAGAGAGAGAGCGAGAGAGAGAGAGACAAGGCCCAGGTGTTTCTGTGTGTCTGTGTTTTTTTCGAGCTAAATCAATGGCTCTAGGTGATTACAAGACATAATGGCCTGAACAACTGCTCTTTGGGCAGCACTTGGGGTGTTCGATGCAAAAGAAAAGCGGTTGCTGGAGGGTGCCATTCTTTGGACTGTGAACGAACATCCACTTCCAGTTGGGATGGATGGAAACCCCAAGTCTCAATATTGGTTGAACCACCAACAAATGCCCCTTTCGCGGCTTCCGCCCATCAGTATGATCACCCAAACATGATGCGCTGGCTTTTGGAGGTGTCAGCTCAAGAATCAGCGGGCCTCATGGAAACCAAGAAGTGGAGGTCTTTTGCTGAAAGCCTCCACTCCTCTTCGCAAACCAAGGAGGAGCCTTCCTTTTCACGGTCTGGCTCGCGAACTCGCCCAGGGCTTGGCCCCTCCCGGTAGCGTTTGGCTCGGAGGGGCAAAAGATGTTTCGTCTCGTCCACCTGGGACACGAGTGCAGCGGGCTCGACGCTGACGTCGGCCGGAGCCCGGGGACACCGCGCACCTTCTGAGCTGTAGGCCACCTGATGTCAGACACCTGGGGTCCCACCCTACCCTCCCTTGGAAGCTAGCCCGAAATGGAAGACTCTTTTCCATGGGACATGGAAGCTTGCCCGAAATGGAAGGTTCCAGCAAAGCTTCCGGCGCAGCTTCGGGAGGTAGTTGGAGAGAGAGCTGAGATTTCAGAAGGTTGGGTCCCAGGCAAAAGATCCGCGGTCCCGCTGTTCATCGTCCAGGATATCAAGGCCGGAGCCGGGTTCGGCCGGACAGTCGCATAGTTTTGGGGACCTCCAAAAGCCGCGTTTCTTCTGAGGGAGATGTGGGGCTGTGGTGTGGGGGTGTAGTGTGCAAGGGTGGAGTGGGGGTTCCTTGCAATACGCGGCGAAAACTGGGCTCGAAAGAAACCCCAAACATCGGTATGTGGAGTTGTAGCCTACTTCTGGTCCTGTTCCATGGGAGATTGAGAAGGGATGGCTTCCAACTCGCTCAGGCGCGATGAATCCATCTCTCGCGCAGCCGGGCATCTTCCGACATACGTTTCTTATAGGCCCGAAAAGCAAACAGAACCAAACAAGCACCCAGGCGGGTGTAAAAAATACGGCCCCTGTTTGCCCCGTTTGGAAGGTATGCCTAGGGGTGTGTCCCCTTGGGCAAATAGACAACCCCTTTGAATCATTTAAATTCAAGGCCTGCTGTTGCTCATTCCGTATCCAGTCTGCAAAAGGGGGCATATACCTCTGAAGTGAGTCCAAAGAAAACCATGATAGCAAATCAAAGGGGCGGCTACACGTGAAAATGGCTGGTGGGTTGACCACAGAGGTTGCAAAGCGAACAAGGGCTAGTACTTCTCTAGTAGAAACCCCCTCTGCCTGCGTCGCCTGTCCTTCCGAAGCGGCGGCTGGAAAAAAGTTTCGCAATTGGTCGAAACCAATCAAAAGGCGCTGAACATCGGCTGAGAGCTCGGAAGCCTGTCCCTGAATACTGCCTGCCTGCAGAATTCGGGGATTCATGTCGGAGCCCTCTTGAGGCGGTTCCCTATTAACATTCATAGGCGAACGGCTGGAAGTCGCCATGGAAAAGTTGCGATGGAATAAGGGAAACTATCATCGGGACTATGGATCTCGCACGTCAAGGAATGCTCATTCATGGGCATGATCAAAAACTGACCATAAAGGCCAAGCCCAAAACATGCTAAGAATAAAGAGAGCGGCCAATTCTGTTTGGTTGGGCCTGGCCTTCCGCCCGAAAGGCAAACAATCCAACCTTTCGCGGCTTCGATGGAAACTCGGAAACTGTTTCCCGGCGATCCAAGAGAAAGTTCATGTTGCCAGAATTGCTACCGCCTCACGAGTTGTTGGCAAATGGCATGAATCTGTTCCTCTTACACCACCCCTTCAAAGGATACCCTTAAACAAAGCCACACCCAAAGGAACCTCCAAAATGACCACAGTGTGCCCGAGTCGAATTTACATACAGGCTAAAGACAAGGTCTTCCGGCTAACACAAGATGGAATGTCTCTGTGCTGAACGGTCGCAAATGCCTCAGTTCAATTGAAGGTTTGCCGCAAAGTGCGGCCTCCTAGCCGATGCCCGTGAAACGAAGTTGTGCTCTGCCCGGCTCTGCCTAAGGCTTCACTCGGATTGGTCAAGCAAACCAAAAGCGAGACACTGATGTCCAAGTTCTTTGAACATTCTGCCAAGTTGGCTTGAGTGTCTACTTTGAGGTTGCTTGAGCCACCGAAAAAAGGAGCAAAACGGGATGTGTGTCCCGATGTTCCCCCTTTCGGAATTTGTCGCTGCAGAAAGCCGCCGCACAGAAGCAAATGGGCGTGTCTTTCTAGGGGACCCTGTTTTCCCTTAGGTTTTCCGCTTAAAACCACCCCTCAAAAAGACACCCCCACTTGTCTGTGGTCGCGCGGGAACGCAATCCCGCGGCACTTGTGGGTCATTCGAGCCACATCTCCGACTGAGGTCAGCCCATTTTCCCAGAAAAGTGGGTCTGTTCGCTGCAAAAAACATCTCGTGGCCACCCGGACTTGACAAACGATACCGGCCTTCAGAAAATGGAGCCCGAAACCGGGAAGGATGCTATTCAACTCAGCCCCACTGACTAATCAGGTGTTTATCAATCCTGGGTTGACATGGACATCGCAGGTTTGCGCCCAACAGGTTGCCTCGAATGCGCGCAGGATTCAGGACCCCCTGGGCCCACTGGGCGGGTGATGTTGATGTCTTCCCTAAGCAAGCACCCATGAACCACCAAACTTTACAAAAGGAACAAAACAACAACAAAAATTCGAGCAACTGGTCTGTGCAAGTACGCATTGTGCAGACTGTGACTGCCAACGAATTTGGCAACTCACTCAAAGTGTGAATTCGTCAACTGGAAAGGCAGGATTCGGCAAGGGTGTTCACTACTGGACGGAGTCATTTTTTGTCAGAGGACAGATTCAAGAACTAGACACTTCGGATTCATGGGATTGGCATAACCCCTGCAATTCGAGCATGTCAGGAGTGCTTCAATGATGTTGCGGCGAGGCGGTTGTCAGGATTTGTTCAGTCTGTGCAACTAGAGACTATGCAGAAGTTGTGAAAAACGAGACTGCGAAACAAAATCGACATGCGCGAAAGTAGCGCAAGCGCCGTCACCAAACAAACAAACAAACAAACAAACAAACAAACAAACAAACAAACAAACATACATACATACATTACATACATACATACATACATACATACATACATACATACATACATACATACATACATACATACATACATACATACATACATACATACATACATACATACATACATACATACATACATACATACATACATACATACATACATACATACATACATACATACATACATACATACATACATACATACATACATACATACATACATACATACATACATACATACATACATACATACATACATACATACATACATACATACATACATACATACATACATACATTACATACATACATACATACATACATACATACATACATACATACATACATACATACATACATACATACATACATACATACATACATACATACATACATACATACATACATACATACATACATACATACATACATACATACATTACATACATACATACATACATACATACATACATACATACATACATACATACATACATACATACATACATACATACATACATACATACATACATACATACATACATACATACATACATACATACATACATACATACATACATACATACATACATACATACATACATACATACATACATACATACATACATACATACATACATACATACATACATACATACATACATACATACATACATACATACATACATACATACATACATACATACATTACATACATACATACATACATACATACATACATACATACATACATACATACATACATACATACATACATACATACATACATACATACATACATACATACATACATACATACATACATACATACATACATACATACATACATACATACATACATACATACATACATACATATACATACATTACATACATACATACATACATACATACATACATACATACATACATACATACATACATACATACATACATACATACATACATACATACATACATACATACATACATACATACATACATACATACATACATACATACATACATACATACATACATACATACATACATACATACATACATACATACATACATACATACATACATACATACATACATACATACATACATACATACATACATACATACATACATACATACATACATACATACATACATACATACATACATACATACATACATACATACATACATACATACATACATACATACATACATACATACATACATACATACATACATACATACATACATACATACATACATACATACATACATACATACATACATACATACATACATACATACATACATACATACATACATACATACATACATACATACATACATACATACATTACATACATACATACATACATACATACATACATACATACATACATACATACATACATACATTACATACATACATACATACATACATACATACATACATACATACATACATACATACATACATACATACATACATACATACATACATACATTACATACATACATACATACATACATACATACATACATACATACATACATACATACATACATACATACATACATACATACATACATACATACATACATACATACATACATACATACATACATACATACATACATACATACATACATACATACATTACATACATACATACATACATACATACATACATACATACATACATACATACATACATACATACATACATACATACATACATACATACATACATACATACATACATACATACATACATACATACATACATACATACATACATACATACATACATTACATACATACATACATACATACATACATACATACATACATACATACATACATACATACATACATACATACATACATACATACATACATACATACATACATACATACATACATACATACATACATACATACACATACATTACATACATACATACATACATACATACATACATACATACATACATACATACATACATTACATACATACATACATACATACATACATACATACATACATACATACATACATACATACATACATACATACATACATACATACATACATACATACATACATACATACATACATACATACATACATACATACATACATACATACATACATACATACATACATACATACATACATACATACATACATACATACATACATACATACATACATACATACATACATACATACATACATACATACATACATACATACATACATACATTACATACATACATACATACATACATACATACATACATACATACATACATACATACATACATTACATACATACATACATACATACATACATACATACATACATACATACATACATACATACATACATACATACATACATACATACATACATACATACATACATACATACATACATACATACATACATACATACATACATACATACATACATACATACATACATACATACATACATACATACATACATACATACATACATACATACATACATACATACATACATACATACATACATACATACATACATACATACATACATACATACATACATACATACATACATACATACATACATACATACATACATACATACATACATACATACATACATACATACATACATACATACATACATACATACATACATACATACATACATACATACATACATACATACATACATACATACATACATACATACATACATACATACATACATACATACATACATACATACATACATACATACATACATACATACATACATACATACATACATACATACATACATACATACATACATACATACATACATACATACATACATACATACATACATACATACATACATACATACATTACATACATACATACATACATACATACATACATACATACATACATACATACATACATACATACATACATACATACATACATTAATTACATTACATTACATACATTACATTACATTACATTACATTACATTACATTACATTACATTACATTACATACATACATACATACATACATACATACATACATACATACATACATTACATACATACATACATACATACATACATACATACATACATACATACATACATACATACATACATACATACATACATACATACATACATACATACATACATACATACATACATACATACATACATACATACATACATACATACATACATACATACATACATACATACATACATACATACATACATACATACATACATACATACATACATACATACATACATACATACATACATACATACATACATACATACATACATACATACATACATACATACATACATACATACATACATACATACATACATACATACATACATACATACATACATACATACATACATACATACATACATACATACATACATACATACATACATACATACATACATACATACATACATACATACATACATACATACATACATACATACATACATACATACATACATACATACATACATACATACATACATACATACATACATACATACATACATACATACATACATACATACATACATACATACATACATACATACATACATACATACATACATACATACATACATACATACATACATACATACATACATACATACATACATACATACATACATACATACATACATACATACATACATACATACATACATACATACATACATACATACATACATACATACATACATACATACATACATACATACATACATTACATACATACATACATACATACATACATACATACATAC